>OX638135.1:36525031-36681456 GCA_951804985.1 Dryomyza anilis
TACAAATTAACGGGAATAACGAGAGAAGTTATAGAATGTTTAGGTACAGAAAATTTAAATTTGGCAATTATGACAGAGAATATTAAACATATTCTTCATATAGTTGATAATGATTTTCCAATCACAACTGATGGAATTTTAGGGAGTGATGTTTTAGCAAAGTTTATGTGTCGAATAGATTATGAGACATTTACAATTGCGTTCAATATAAATAATCAAGCGTTTATTTTACAAATGATTTCAAAACAATTATATACAACAAATATTATTATACCAGCAAACGTGTGGAAAGGCCTTAAGATAATGCATCACCAGTGCGTGTCCCACTGACGAACATGGGGTTGCGCTAGGTTGGTAGCGTGGCCGTAAAAAATCTACATTACCCAAAAAACGGAAACTAGCTTCGGATATCGAAACCCCCCGACGACGACCTTCAGCTTTCGAAAAAGGACAATGAAAGGAACATGGAACGTGCGCACGCTTACTGAACCGACGAAGCTAGCACAAGTTTGCAACGAAATGTACAGATATCAGTTAGAAGTCTTAGGATTAGTAGAAATAAGATGGATAGGACAAGGGGATCATCAGACGGAGTCAGGTCACTACCTAGCATACAGCGGAAACAATCATACACATACGAAAGGCGTAGGCATTCTTATGAACCGCAACACTAGGAGCGCGCTAAAGGAGTCCAGACCCATATCCGAGCGCATCATAATGGCACGATTTAAAACTAAATTCCGAAACACCACCATGCTACGCTCCAACAGAACCCGACGAGGATGACATGAAGGATGCTTTCTACAATAAACTGGAATCTACATGTGCTGCAAAGGGATATACTCATTATACTAGGAGATTTTAACGCCAAGGTGGGCAACAACAACTTCGGCTTTCAAGCAACAATGGGGTGTCATGGTCTCGGAACAATAAAAAACAAAAAAGGGGGAAGACTAGTTGAAATGTGCGCCAACCACAACCTCTATATCGGTGGCACTAGATTCCCACATCGGGATATACACAAATATACTTGGCAATCCCCGGACTACGAAACACGGAATCAAATTGACCATGTGCTTATCAGCAAAAGGTTCCACAAAACCCTCCTAGATGTGCGAGCGCGCCGAGGTGCGGATGATACTGTGATCACAACTTGCTAGTCGCCTAAATACGCCTGCGACCCTCAGCGATCGAAAACCAGCGGATGAAGAAACGCGCCCGGCGAATGGACTTAGAGAAGTTACAAATCCCATCAGTAAGACAAAAGTACGAGGAACGCCTGCAAGAAATAATAGAACAGACTGAGGACCCAAACTCGTGGAACACAATAAGGGACGCATGCTTAACAGCTGCTGAACAAACTATTGGTTACGAGTAGAACAAAAGAAAACCTTGGATAAGCGAAGCAACATGGGAGTGCATCACGCGAAGGCGGGCGCTTAAGTCTAAACCAGGTATGTCAAACTCACGGGTCGCATTGGCAACTCAAAAGAGGAGGCGGGCCGCAATTGTGTACCATAAAAAAAAAATCACTAATTTTTACATTTGGTTCTTCTGTTGTAAAATAAAATATAATGTTAAGATGATAAAATTGTGCATTGATTCTCGTTAAAAGCGCTGTAGGCGATTTTTTTTTTTCGATTTTTGTCTGTTTGAAATATATCGAAAAAATGTTCGAATTTCTTTGATCCTGCCAAAAATGTCGTCTGGGGTATATTCAATGGAGTATATTTCTAACACCAAATCGGCCAAATCGTACTAAAACTGCAAAAATAGTACAAAGCGACATATCGCCGTTTTTTTTTTCGAAACGATAATAAAAACGATTCTGGACTAATATTGCATCAAATAGTTGAAGCATATAGAGATATATATTAAAAACATTGCGATGTCTACAACCACAAAAAGTAATTATTGATTATTTTTTTTTTTTGAATCTTTGGACCACTGTATCTCTGGAGAGGGTGAGTCTTGAACTCTGGTAGATTTGGTGTGGAATGTCTCTAATACAAAAAGTTTTTTTAAGAGGAGGCGGGCCGCAATTGTGTACCATAAAAAAAAAAATCACTAATTTTTTACATTTGGTTCTTCTGTTGTAAAATAAAATATAATGTTAAGATGATAAAATTGTGCATTGATTCTCGTTAAAAGCGCCGTAGGCGATTTTTTTTTTCGATTCTTGTCTGTTTGAAATATATCGAAAAAATGTTCGAATTTCTTTGATCCTGCCAAAAATGTTGTCTGGGCTATATTCAATGGAGTATATTTCTAACATCAAATCGGCCAAATCGTACTAAAACTGCAAAAATAGTACAAAGCGACATATCGCCGTTTTTTTTTTCGAAACGATAATAAAAACGATTCTGGACTAATATTGCATCAAATAGTTGAAGCATTAAAATGAATCCAATTCCAATTTGTACAATGCAAGACTCTTGTCTGTAAATTTTTGATTCTTGTTTTATTCTGATTTGCGCCTGATACTGGAATTGATTCCGAAAATGGTTTTGTTAAATATTGTCCAGTTTTTAAGATTTTTAAGTTTTAATTATTTTTCTCTCCTTTTATTTTTAATAGTCGAACCAAAAACAATAATGTAATTTTCTCTTCGGTGTTAGATGTACAAAACAATGCGCTACCATATATTTTTTATAAATGCCGGTGAAATATAGCCAAGGGAAATTCAAAACTTTACATTACATTTAAAATTGTATGAATATAAAACAATATTACTTGATGAAAACAGGTAAACATTATTGTTATGCAATTTGTGCAACGTCATTTATAATATTTAAAATGAAAATTAGGAAAATAAATTAAGACTATATTAAAAACTCATCAATTTCTTATTATAAAATTTTGGAAATCCAAAAAAATGTATTTTTTTTTAATAAATTAATAAGTTTTTAACCAAGATTAGTAATGTAATTTAATATCATTTTA
The DNA here is from genome assembly GCA_951804985.1 of Dryomyza anilis. NCBI lineage: Eukaryota > Metazoa > Arthropoda > Insecta > Diptera > Dryomyzidae > Dryomyza > Dryomyza anilis. The sequence continues at coordinate 36,527,975 of OX638135.1, forward strand.
ACTCCTGAAAATAAAATATTTTTAACATTTTTCAATTATTAAAAATATATTTTTTATATTATACAACAAAAGAGAGAGGAATACAACAAAAGAGAGAGAGAAATCAAGAAACGTGCAACAGAAGATCGTGAAGAATACCTTAACAATATCGCTGATGATGCTGAGACAGCTGCCCACCGCAACAACCTGAGAGGAGTGTACGCAGTCATCAATAGGCTAACAAACACAAATATTCCTCCATTAAAATATAGTAATGGTAATACACTCACATCTGACGAACAACAACTCCAAAGATGGAAAGAATTCTTTTAAGATGTAAACGAGACGCAGAACAATAATAACAATGATCCGCAATCTCCCGTTGAAAGAAGGCGCAATTCAAACAGAGGAATTTCAATAGAAATCGAAAATGCAACCAAAAACCTAAAAAACCACAAATCTGCAGGACCTGACAACATCCCTGCTGAGCTGCTGAAATATTGGGCCAGTGTCCTAGCCCCAGCGATTCAACCAGTGATTCAGGACATATGGCTCACCGGTCGTATCCCCAACGATTGGGAAAAAGGAATCATCGTGACCATCCCAAAAAAAGGCGATCTCAGCAACTGCCGAAACTGGAGCGGAATCACTCTCTCAACTCGATAGAGAAAATGTTAGCCTTCATAATTCTCGACCGCATTGAGCCCACGCAAAACACTCTGCTACGCAGCGAGCAGAACGGGTTCAGACCAAAGCGCTCATATGTTGATCACATAAACACATTGAGGATGATAATCGAGCAATCAGTGGAATGGAGATCACCACTTTACCTACTTTTCGGTGACTTTGAACGTGCATTTGATACCTTCTCAAGAAGTGCCATACCACTTTACCTACTTTTCGTTGACTTTGAACGTGCATTTGATACCTTCTCAAGAAGTGCCATAGAGAAACGCGCACTGAGAAACTACGGAATCCCCGAAAAACTGGTAGAACTAACACAAGAACTGTACAGAAACGCCGACTGCAACGTACGCTTTAAGGGCAAGAACAGCGACAATTTTTATACCCTACACTAAGAGTGAAAGGGTATATTCAGTTTGGTACGCCGTTTGTAACACCCAGAAGGAAGCATCTCCGGTATGGAAAAGTATATATATTCTTGATCAGCATGACCTCCTGAGTCGTTTTAGCGATGTCCGTCTGTCTGTCCGTCTGTCTGTCTGTTGAAATCCCTACTTCTTTTAAAATTGAAAAGCTAGATAAATGAAACTTATAACTTAGATTACTAATATACCTACGCTGTATGTGCGAAAATTGGCGAGATCGGTCCATTGTGACCTATGATCCGACCACTTATGTTCAAATACCTCATATAAAATGTACATATAAAGATCAATTTTTATCTATACGTGCTTAGGAAAACTTTTTTGGTAAAATATATATTGATATCATGCTCAAATACATGATAATAATGTTTTCCGGCGAAAAGACTTGTGGTTCACAAAAAAAAAAATCGAAATTCGGTATACCTACCCATTTGTAAATATGGGTATCAAATGAAAGAAAAATCTTCAGGGATGGAAAGTTTGTAGTTATTTTCAGGATTCGTATACCATGGTGACCTATATATCACTTTGAATGGTAACCACACATATGTGTAGGGTATTTATAGTCGGCTTAGACCGACTATAATTTTGATAATTCTAACTCTAATCATAATTACACCTACTTTAAAATTTCCCATGTGATCTAACCTTCCCAACTGGTTCAATATCAAAGGGAGTCAGGCAGGGATGCGTACTCTCCCCACTGCTCTTCATTGTCGTCCTTGACAGTGTTTTGGTGAAGACGAATATAGAGGCACCATGCGGCATACAATGGCGACTACTTCAACAACTCAGCGACCTTGATTATGCTGACGAAATCTGCTTTAAAACACATACACTGACTGGAGCAAAGGAAAAGCTTGAGAGACTGATCGTGAATGCTGGAATGGTGGTACTCAAAATTAATATGAGCAAGACCAAACTACTGCGCGTGGAAACCACGAACCCTGCTGCATTAACTGTGGAAATAGATGGAGTACCTCAGAACATCCAAGATGTGGATGAGTTTTGCTACCTCGGCAGTATGGTCGCAAAATACGGAGGCGCAGATGAGGACGTATCAGCTCGTCTAAACAAAGCACGGCATGCGTACCACAAATTAAATAAGATATGGAGCTCATGAAGAATATCTAGACGCACTAAACTTAGAATATTTAATACGAGCGTAAAACCGATGCTGCTGTACAGATGCGAGACGTGGAAAGTAATGGACTAGATTCGACGAAAACTACAGGTATTCATTAATAAATGCTTGCGGAGGATTTGCCGCATTTCCTGGCCCAATACTATCACTAATGACGATCTGCTGACACTTACGGTTAACGAACGAATTAACAATGAAATTGAAAGACGAAAATGGAGATGGATAGGACACACATTACGCAAAGATGACAACGATATATCAAAAATGGCTCTTGACTGGAACCCTCAAGGCTCCCGTAGACGAGGGAGACCTTTAAACACATGGATGAAATCTGCGCATACGGAACATCAGTCTCATGGAACATGGCGAGAAATCAAAAGACTCGCACAGGATCGACGACGATGGAAGGAGTTCGTTTCCGCCCTATGCTCTGAATAGGAGCGACAACCATTCACATAATGTTAATGTATATGTTGTAATGTAAACGTTAAACATACTATGTAAATACACGTCAAGGAATAAAAAATAAAAAAATGATTTCAATGTATTTTGAATATGTTTTTATTTTATGTTTAGTTAATTTATTTGTTTACGCTGAAATAACATAAATAGGCGCTTTAATATTGGTTCAGAAAACACCTGAATAGCGTTATATATCGCATTTTAAGGCGATGCTGTTTTACGTACTTTAAGCGTGAAATTTTACATTTTCATTGCAGCGATATTTTACTATTTTAATAGTAAAATAAGCCAAGCCGATCCAGGGGGGTACAAGGAAGAGATCTCCCCCAAAAAAGGTGCACTTTTGAATTTTTCAAACAAATTATCAAAAAACATAAAATGCAAAGAATGCATCTTTTTAAAAGTGCGGAAACTATAGGGAAAGGTGCAACATTTTACAAAAATTTTGCGGATCTACAAAAGGGCGCAAAATTTTCAGAAAAGCATAAAATTGCAAATGCGTCTTATTTACAAAATTTTTACGGCGCAAAATATAGAGAAAGGTGCAAAATGTTCATAAAAGCATAAAATTGCAAATGCGCCTAATTTACAAAATTTTTGCGCCTCTACAGAAGGGCGCAAAATTTTCAAAAAAGCATAAAATTGCAGATGCGCCTAATTTACAAAATTTTTGCAGCTCTACAGAAGGGCGCAAAATATAGAGAAAGGCGCAAAATGTTAAAAAAGCATAAAATTGCAAATGCGCCCAATTTACAAAATTGTTGCGTCTCTACAGAGGAGCGCAAAATATGTGAAAAGGGGAAAATTGTTCAAAAAAGCATAAAATTGCAAATGCGTCTAATTTACATATTTTTTTGCGGCTCTACAGAAGGGCGCAAAATATATAAAAAGGCGCTAAATTTTCAAAAAAGCAAGAAATTGCAAATGCGCCTAATTTACAAAATGTTTGCGCCTCTACAGAAGACCGCAAAATATATAAAAAGGCGCTAAATTTTCAAAAAAGCATAAAATTGCAAATGCGCCTAATTTACAAAATGTTTTCGCCTCTACAGAAGGGCGCTAAATATTCAAAAAAGCATCAAATTGCAAATGCGCCTAATTTAAAAATTTTTTACGCTTCTACAGAAGGCCGCAAACTATATAGAGAAAGGCACAAAATGTTCAAAAAAGCATGAAATTGCAAATGCGCCTAATTTACATATTTTTGCGGCTCTACAGAAGGGCGCAAAATATATAAAAAGGCGCTAAATTTTCAAAAAAGCATAAAATTGCAAATGTGTCTAATTTACAAAATTTTTGCGCCTCTACAGAAGGGCGCAAACTATATAGAGAAAGGCGCAAAATGTTCAAAAAAGCATGAAATTGCAAATGCGCCTAATTTACAAAATGTTTGCACCTCTACAGAAGGGCGCACAATATATAGGAAGGCGCAAAAATTTCAAAACATTACAAAATGGAGAATTTACAGACATAATTTACAGACATTTTAAGACTCTCTAAAAGAGCGCAAAATATAGAGAAAGTCACAAAATTTTCAAAAAAAATACAAAATGAAAATGCGCCTAATATTCAGAATTTTTGGGTCTTTTTAAAAGAGCGGAAACTATAGAGAAACTTTAGAGAAAAGTGCTAAATTTTCAAAAAAAAAAAAACACACAAAAATGAAAATTTAGCTTATTTAAAGAGTTTTTTTCGCCTTTTGTAAATACGCGTTTTTTCCATTTTGTAGTGGTTTTGATAATTTTGCGATAAACTTTGATAAATTCGGAAAGTTATGCGTTGTTTTAATTTTGATTGTTATTTGATTAGTTAAGCCTTTTGGAGCTTTCTCTCTACATTGCGCCTTTGTGTAAAAATTACTAACTATCTTCAGATTACTAATATCCTGTAAATTACGCTTTTTTATACCCTACACTAAGGGCCAGTTTTTCAGTGCTAGTTGAACTTTGTTTGTGGTTTAAACTTCGTTTAAAATCAAAATCGATTTTTCAGTGAACTTCAACCGTCGTTTAAACTTAGTTTAAACGACCGATGCTGATGGTTTAAACTTTCAAAGTTTTTGACATGAATTTTTTTCACAACACTTTTCACTATTTTCTGTCGCTGCGCTGTTTCACAAATTATTATTAATTTTTGTATTTTTGCACACTATGCATTACAAAAAAGTCTCACTTCACTTCAGTTGCTCAATCTCTTGTTTAAATTTAAAAATGCATTAATTTTATTTTTCTGAAACAATTTTTTTATTTATTTAATTTTGAATGACAGTTATCAGAAGTCAATATCGAGAGAATTATTTGTCATTTGCCTGTGGTGCCATGTGTATTGTCTTGGTCTGTGTTCATTTTAAACTATTACTGAAAAACGGCTAACAAAATTAAACGACGTTTAATTTAAAGAGAAGATTAATTAAACGAAGTTTAAACTACGTTTAAACGAGCACTGAAAAACTGGCCCTAAGAGTGAAAGGGTATATTCAGTTTGGTACGCTGTTTGTAACACCCAGAAGTAAGCATCTCCGGTATGGAAAAGAATATATATTCTTGATCAGCATGACCTCCTGAGTCGATTTAGCGATGTCCGTCTGTCTGTCTGTCAGAAATCCCTACTACTTAACAATTAAAGAGTTTGACAAATGAAACTCATAATTTTGATTACTTATATACCTACGCTGTATGTGCGAAAAAATTGGGCATGTCGGTCCATTGCGACCTGTGATCTGACTATTATATTCAAATAACTCATATAAAATTTACATCTACAGTTCAATTTTTCTGTATACGTGCTTAGGTAAACTTTTTTGGTCAAATATATATTGACTTCATGCTCAAATACATGGAAAAAATGTTTTCCCGCAAAACGACTTGTTGTTCCCAAAAAAAAAAAAACAAATTCGGTACACCTACTCATTTGTAAATATGGGTATCAAATGAATGGAAATTCTTCAGCGATTGAAAGATTGTAGTAATTTTCAGGATTCGTTTACCCTGGTGACCAATATACCACTTTGAATGGTAGCCACACATATGTGTAGGGTATTTATAGTCGGCTTAGATCGACTATAATTTTGATAATCCTAACTATCATAATAATACCAAATTTAAAATTTCCCATGTGCCTTCCCAACTGGTTTAATTTTGCGACTTTTAAAATAAACTTTTTGAAATTTTTGTTTTTGTTAAAATTGTCACAAATCAGCGGGTAACTTTTATTTTAAAGATGACTTTAAATTGTCTACGAATATGTGCCATTCTGAAGAATACACAATTCGAGTTTTAAATATTTTGAGTTCTATATAAAAATGTCCCAAGACAAAATTTTTGGCAGGGTCGAGGCAGTTTATTTCGGCATATTTTAAGCAGAGAAATACGCCTTTCAAAAGATGTCTGTTTTCTGCCCGATACCAAAATATGCCGTGAATCTGCCATTAAAAATTCCACAAAATTTTACAACCTGCTATACACTTCCAAAATATTCCATTTATCTGTGTGTTGGCCGGAAATATGCCTTAAATATTCCTGAAAAATGACATAAATTATTTCTCGGAGTATCAATATTAAATCGAATTTCAACATTATAGGCGCATAATCATAGACAATTTTAAGTCAACTTTAATAATAAATTTGACTTTTTTTACAATTTTTGTATAGAATAAATTATCAAAAAGATGATTTTAAAATTTAATTTTGACTTTATATTGTCTATACTAATGCGCCATAGAATTCAGAAAATATACATATTTTTTTGTATATCTTCGTTGTAAAACAATAAGTCCAAATAGCATTTTTGAAAATTCGATAAAAGTTCGACAATTCATAATTTTAGATGTGTTGGTGTATTTTTCATAATTAAAAATCAAATATTCACAAAATATAGTTTTTAAGTATGTCCAATCGGCACTGCGCTATAAGGTTATGATTGTTTAAAATTGTAATTGAAGAAGTTGTTAGCAAATAAACAAAAGTGTTTGCATGAAAAAAATTAATTTTAAAAAGAAACCCTTGTTTCCCTCTTCAACAACATTTTAGATTTTCGTACTGTTTTAGATACCCCTTTGAGGATTTGAAAAATCTGAAAATTTTTCTTTTTTTTACCTGAAAATTAAATTTAAAATTTCTTCGTAGGGATTGCTGCTTATAGATTTTTGATAATATAATTTTAGTTCATAATGTATATAGAGATTTTTAATATTTTTTTCTTTAAAATTAGTTAGCTGATATTAACCACGATTATTCGAATAGAAGGGTAACAAATGTATATTGCTGAAAATGCAATAAAATCGATATTGAAACAAAATTTATTTGACGATTTTTAATTCGATTTTTACGTTATCAGTCTTTTTAAAATTAAAAAAAAACTGTTGTAAATTAATTTAATAATTTGTCAAGTAACTATCTTTTACCTTTTACTTTTTGACTTAAAAAATGAAAAGAATCATTAAAAATACAATGTATATATCTGAAGTAGTTTAAAAACGAGATATCGGTATTGATCACCTTTAATATGATATACAAATTGAATTTTGTTTCCAAAGGGTACTGAGATATGTATACCTTCCTAAAATCAGAGACCAAAAATAATTTTCAATTTATATATAAAAAGTCATATATAAAAAGTCATATAAAACAAATGGTACCATTAGATAACATTCGATGAACATTTTTAATTTATGGCCTTATTTTTATATAGGACTGTTAAATTTTAAATATTTTTTTAATAATTATATTTGAGAAATATAAATAAATGTTTGATAAATATTCAAAGTCAAAAATAATTTCAAAAGTCATATATAACTTTATTTTAGATACATATTTATAAAAATCAAAATTAATTATTATTTTTGATATATATGGAAACGAGTCGTTACTCCGACCAAAAAATCTCAAAATCTTCAAACAAATTGGCTGAACTTTACATAACCGGATGAAATGAAATTTTTTTTCTTCAAACAATCCCCTCTGTTTAGGTCTCAGACTAAATTAGGGCGCGGGAACATGTAGATACTGAAATGAAAGTTATTGATCGCACGATAAATATGTAATTTTGTTCATGGTCTGATAACACCAGTGACCTCAGGACCCTTTTTAGTTTTAATAACTGAGTTCATTTTATACACGAAAAATATATAAATACAAGTACCCAAACAAAAAGAAATTTGGTCAGGAGTCTACTTTTGTATATATGTTAAATAAAACATTTAATATTTTCTAAAAATATCGGCGCTTTCTCGATATAACTTCCCTACGAAATATTATAATTAACTGTTGGGCCACTTCTAGAAAATTTAAAAAAGCGTTTCAGCGTTACCTATTTATTTCTAAATTTCGTCGTCATTTTGACAAATAATTAAAAAAATTTCTCAACAAACAGCATTTCATTTTAATTTTTATTTTTTTTTACATAATTACAAATCCTAATCGCTATAGTTATCAGATCATAAAAATAACCATATAATTACAAATGTGGCATTATTACCATTAATTTGAGTACCTATATGACCAAAAAGGTAGATGCACCGGTTTTCGATTTTTCTAGGGTACCACATATTCAATCGCGCCCTATTTTTTCGTTTTTTAAACAAATAAAACTGTTGGTTTAAAGAAAAAAGTTGGTTTAAAGAAGTAAATAATATGGGCATCTCACACTGTGACAAAATAAATGCTAAACATTTTAATCTGTTGCTTTAAAATCTTTTAAAGCCCATATTTGGCCCTTAAATTGATATACCTGCTGCAAATCGAACGCATATTTGTGCACTCGAAATGGTCAGCTAATAATTATATAAAACATTTACTCAAATTTAGCTATTTAAATATATAAATATAAATTTAATCATGCTCTTAAATAAATTAAGTTTTTTTTTATTGAAATATTGCAAAAATGAAATTTAGCCAACGACTACAAAGGAGATAAAAATGTGTACATCACTGAGCAAAATTTCGTTACTGTGGCTTTGTTAATTACACCGATATTTTGAATTAATAGTTCAGTTTTGCCTCGCCCATTTTGTACTTTAAGATGCAATTTTTATACCCTACACCTATGAGGTACAGGGTATATTTACTTTGTGCATATATTGTAACGCCCCTTAGGAGGCGTGTCCGATATGGAAAAGTATATATATTCTTGATCAGCATCACTACCCGAGTCCGTTTAGCCATGTCCGTCTGTCTGTCCGTCTTGCTGTCTTGCTGTTCGAATACAGAATAACTTGAGAAATACTGATCAGAATACGATGAAATTTCGTCTCAATATATTTTAGCCAAAAGTAGGAACTGAGCCAAATCGGTGAACGGAAACGCCCACCTCCCATACAAATCACTTTTATATAACTCTTTCGGAACTAATAACTCGAAAAGTATTCAAGGTATAGTTATAAAATTTAAAACGTATTATTAGAATTCACCTAAAAATATGTGGTCCAAAAATGGGCGTGATACGCCCACTTTTTTTTTCATTATTTCCCGGGTTTTCATAGTGGAAATTTGATCCGTAAATTATTAAAATCAAATCTTTCAAAATTTTAAATATAGGCGTGGCCCACCCAATTATATTTTTCAAATTTTTTTTTTTAGTTTTTTTATACTTTTATATACATTTTTTAATTTATGGGGATATAAGACGTAAATTTCTGATATATGAATAATATTCTGATGGTGGGGAAGTTCAGCATAATTAAAAACTTTAAAATTAAGGTATGCAATTAAATATCCCACATTAATATCCTCACCAAAGGTGTAGGGTATTCCATAGTCGGGCCCGACTATAAAAATCCGCCCCATGTGACCTAACTTTCCCAACTCGTCAAAAATAACTTCGTAGTGCGCGCACGTCGGCAGATGAACATCCTGTAAAATTTCATGTTCCTAGGGTAAAATTTACATTTTTTCGAATTTCCGCTTTTCCTTTGGTTGCGACTTTTACTCTTACATTAAAACGAAGTGTAAAGTACAATTCTCCCGAAATAAATGGTTATTTTTGAATGATTACAACCATAAAAATGAGTGTACGACTGGGTCATTTCTTAACAAAAGTAATCGAATACAAAATATTGGGTACCCAGAAAAAAAGCCATCATTACCCGGTAAGTGTGAATTGTAAACTAAAAACCACGACATCAACAGCCTTGCCTTTCATCGCGATTTTCTGAATGTTGGTGCCATTCGATTGTGTGGCAGCAGCGACCCAGCTAGTACATGTCCGTTCATTGCCGGCTACCGCAACAAAGTTGCATTGCTGAACGACTTTCGGTTTTTGGACAGGAAAATTAATTGGCAACACGTAGTGAGAATTATTTGTTTCTTTATTTTTAGATAATAATGATCTTGAAATAAAAAGTATTTTTAGCGATGCTGAGAAGCTGATTTGATTGTATCGGACGATCCGTACCAATTTGGATCCGTCGGAGGAGGAGGAAGAATGCAGAACAACTAGCATTGTGGTGGGCGTATCGCGTCGCAATGATAAAAGTAAGGTAAACTTGTTTATCAATTGTCTTTTTAATAATATAAAAAATATATTATTTTAAATTTTTCAGACTATATGTCCAATGTACAATAGACTGACAATGAATTTTCAAAATGATCTATTGGATAAGAAATTGATGTGGAGAATTTATTGTTTTGTCACCAAAATCCACAATTCAGAAATTGAATTGCAATGCCGTATCCCAATCGCAATACACAGAAAAACTGAATGTCATCTGTTGAGAAATTTAATTCTGGTTCCAAAAAACTATCTACGATCAAATTATATTTTGCAATAGAAGCAGTGATTTTTTTTACAAACACCCTAAGTTGTTTTTATTTTGATCAATATTTAAAAATTCATCAATAGACCCATAATTGTGCCCATTTTTTTTAGTGCGTCAAATTCGCCTGTTGTTGAAAATGCAATGGTTATTCTTCATATATATATATATATATATATATATATATATATATATATATATATATATATATATATATATATTTATATATATATATATGTATGTATATATATATATATATATATATATATATATATATATATATATATATATATATATCTATATATATATATATATAAACATTTTTAAAAATTAAAATCCAAAAATATATATAAGTTATAATATTTTATTATATGTACAATATACACCTTTAAATAGGTATTTATATGTAAAAAGCAAGTTAAAACAAAGGATTTGCCTTAAACGACCAAAGCCATCTATAACTGAATTAAATTCTTAATGTAGACACACCTGGGGCAGATTCTGGATCTCCATGATAATGATACCACTTACCTTTTTACTGAACATATCAATTTTTTTCACTTTACAGAGATCGAAATGCGATACATGTTCATATGAGGCTTTGAAAGTCGTAGTGGTGTAAGTCATACTTTGTTCATTTCGAGAAACAAAGGGTTTTACTAGATATATTAAAGTATATTCCACAAACATATTTTAGTTCTTATATTGGTTTTAATATATCACTAATACATGGCTCTAACTCCTGCAATACTAAATGAAAACAAAAAATAGTTATTTACCACTGTTATAATTAGTTCAAAATTTAGTTTTATGTGAAATGAAAAAAATAAGAAGTGCAATTGTTTATTGACGTTATGTATCACAAAATATTTACAAAATTATTATTTTTTTGTTCCTATTTACTCATATATCTAGCTGCATCTTATGTTATATTCGAATTTTCGATACATAGTGTGTAAGTAACAATCTCGCATTTAAAGAGTACCAACCTTTTGTTATGTCATAGTGATAGTGGTCCACACATTTTAGTTTTGTTAAATAAAAATTTTTAACCGCATTATTTACATAAAATATAATGCCAAATGGTTCCCCATTTCTCAGGTAAGGCGGAAATACATTTCACTTACCAAACGTTTAACTAGAACCAGAGTAAGTAGATTCCATTTCTGCATCAAAATCAATTTTTTTCGCAAAATGGACTTACCCCATTATTCTTCAAATTTGGTTCATAGATAAAATTGCATAAGTAGATTCCATTTCTGCATCTAAATCATTTTTGTCCCAAAATGGACTTACAACATTATGAATTTAAACGCCTCATATGGTGAAAACGTTATTATGTATATATATTTAATATCGTTATTTATATATATATATATATATATTCTGAGTGTATAAGTTGAATATTGAAGTTCGTCTCATTTGAAAGGTGAGGAATTGGTTTTTCTAATGGTGTACCCGTTTTCCGAACTTTTAATATACAAATAATATAAATATAAATATTTTAATATACAAAAGAAAGATGGGCAGAAAGGTTTAGAACCTTATTTATTTACCCTACACTAAGAGTGAAAGGGTATGTTCAGTTTGGTACGCCGTTTGTAACACCCGGTATGGAAAAGTATATATATTCTTGATCAGCATGATCTCCTGAGTCGATTTAGCGATGCCCGTCTGTCTGTCTGTTGAAATCCCTACTACTTAAAAAATTGAAGAGCTAGATGAATGAAACTAATAACTTAGATTACCTATATACCTACGCTGTATGTGCGTATGGCTAGATCGGTTCATTGTGACCTGTGATCTGACCATTTATATTAAAATACCTCATATAAAATTTACGTCTACAGCTCAATTTTACTGTTTACGTGCTTAGGTAAACTTTTTTGGTCAAATATATATTGACCTAATGACAAATACATGAAAATAATGTTTTCCCGCGAAACGACTTGTGGTTCCCAAAAAAAAAAAATCGAAATTCGGTACACCTACCCATTTGTAAATATGGGTATCAAATGAATGGAAATTCTTCAGTGATTGAAAGTTTGTAGTTATTTTCAGGATTCCTATTCCCTGGTGACCTATATGCCACTTTGAATGGTAACCACACATATGTGTAGGGTATGTATAGTCGGCTTAGACCGACTATAATTTTGATAATCCTAACTATCATAATAACACCTACTATAAAATTTCCCATGTGATCTAACCTTCCCAACTCGTTTTATTTTTTTTTTGTTTTTAATTCATCTTACTTTTATAAAAATAATGCATTAACACTGAAGGGTTTAGAGTGACACCTCATAGGCTTACTATTTTCGAACATTTTCTCTTTAATTTTTTTTTAGTTTTGAAGTACGTAAACATTCTTAAATTGCAGAGATATAACATGCATGTTTACGGAAAATACCATGAGAAGAATGTAATGTTTTTTCTTTATAAAAATATTTATATTACAGTTTGGTTGAAAAATATTCAATATTGAATACCCACTTCGATGTTTGACATATACATAAGGTGCGGATCAGAACCAAAATTTTATTTTTATTTTAAAATCTAATAGTGCTTAAAAGTTACATTCTACTGCTAGAGTTTAACACAAAAAATGTGTGCCGAAAAAAATAAAAATATGGATTTAAAATGTATTTTTTTAACATCATCTGCAATGTGCGAATACCGGACATTATTTTATTTTACTCAAATATTTTGTGGTACACTCTGCAGCACAATGTAAGTTTTAGGCCCTAATTTACATTATCTTGTTATTTATAGACAAGCTTAATAAATAAACGCAGTTCAAACGTCAGAAAAAAATAATTGATAAAAATAATATAGTAAATCTATATTTTTCAGTATTGGTGCATTACACAACCCGACAAAATTCATATTTTGGCATGGTTCAGTAAAAGTTACAGCAAATATTGAATACATTTGATATTTTTATGCGTTGGAATTTCAAAAATCTTCTTTTATTTTTAAAATTACAAATTGAAAAAAGGCATATATCTCAAAAACTACAGCCAATTTGACAAAACTGATACCATTTTCGGAATTATCTCTACAAATACGTCCAATATTTGCTGCAACTTTTACTTCACCATAATGAGTGTAGAGCAGTGTCATAAATATAGAACTACAATGGTAAAAAAATGTAGGTGTTGACCACCAAAATCAGTTTTATAACTTTTGGACCATATTTTATTATTATGTTTCTGATGTTTGTGTTAGAGGTTTTAAAAACGACTAAACCACTACAAATAGCTTTTCATGACATATAAATGAGACCAAATTTTTCCATAATTAACTTATGGCTTACGTGCAAAATATTGAATTTCAACGGAATTATCCGATGAGTGCTAAGTTTCAAGTAACTCAAAAATAGTAGTGGATTACCCGAACTTATTTGCAGACATTTCAACAAATAAAGGTGAAGCAAAATAATGAGTTATTTCTAAAATTTATTATTCGATGTTGCTGATCCCTCATGGTTTCTATTTGTGCCATTTTTAAATTCAAGCTCTTTGCACTATCTAATAAAAACCGATGACAAATTTTAAATAATGAATTTCAGATACTATTCAACTGTGTTCTTGATATATTTTGAAAGTAAACGTAGAGTTGCTCTCAGAGAAATATAAAATTTACTACTTTGGTTTCTATTTGTGCCATTTTTAAATTCAATCACTTTGCACAGAAGAATAAAATTTACTACTTTTGTAATAATATTTCTTAAAATATATAAATTTTTGACAAAATCATGGCGTTTTAGGGGAGTGATCGCCCCCTGTGGATCCGCCACTGCCAGTCGGTAGTTACGCGAGCCGCGAAGGAGCGATGCAGAGTGAAGAGGAGGGTGAGAAACATCTTTTCAGGCGCAAGAAAAGAGAATTAGAAAAACTCGAGAGAATTAGAGGCTCGAAAATTCTTTCAGAAAATAAGACACCTGACCGAAGGTTTAAAAACTGGACCCTCGTCTTATCACGACGATAACGGGAATCTAGTAACATATGTCCAGGGTACTCTGAGATTATGGAGGGAGCACTTCTCTCATCTTCTAGCAGGCGATGATGACAACTACTTCGCCGATAGAGAAGACAGCTTGACAACCCCAGTTGCTGACGTCGGCGCACAGTGGGACAGGGAGTACCAAAAGTTGGCGAAATGCTCAAATTGTGTTATTTTTAAAAAAATAAGTATGAATAAGTATACTGTGCGAAAATTTAATAATCCACATTAAGATGTATGTTTTTAAAAGTGGGCGTGGTAACTCCATAAAACAGAAAAGATTAAATTGATATATGTTGGGAATTACGGGATTTACAGTAATGCAACTTTATTGAAGAAGGTTTTTCGTTATTATAATACAGTTCTCGAAATTTCCCATATAAGAAAAATGTTTAAATTGCTATATATTGGAAATTAATAAAGCTACAGTGATGAAACTTTGTAATATCCAGTTTTTCGTTGATATAATTTAATTGTACAAATTTCGTGATTAGACAAATGGGCGTGGAACTTCCCATACAACAAAAAATTGTTGAAATTGTTCGCTTAAATGTAAATAACTCCGAAAAATCAAAAAAAAGCTACATTTTCAATTGTGTTTTGAAAAATTTAATATATATACTACGTAAAAATATAATAAGTTTTGCGGAGCGTAATAAGTTTGTTTTAATCTTTGTAATTGAAAAATAATTAAAAAAAAAAAATAATTTACTCCAGCATTTTTCTTTCTAAATTATGAAAATTTTCTAAAACAATAATATTGCAAAAACTTTAAAGATACCAGATGTATATGACTGCATTCCAAAAAAAAAAAAAAAAATTTTATGGTTTTTAAAATAGACGTTTCAAAAATTGATCACAAATTCGACAATATTTTTTCTAAAAATTCTTGCAAAAAATTGTCTGTATTTGAGAGACTCTAGGGTAAATTTGGATAAATATGATATAAATTGAGTGATGGAACATTGTAGGCAATTTGCTATACAATGAAAAAAATTAGTTTCTTAGGTCAATTTGACTTTTGAGGTTTTCGCCAACTTTAGGTATTCGCAGCTCTACTGTGCGGCGTTGACATACCGTCGCCTTACCGTGATGAGGTCTGTATAGCCATCAACAGACTGAAAAACAACAAAGCCGCAGGATCGGATGGTCTGTCTGCTGAGTGGTTTAAAACCGGAGGAGATGAGTTCATAACGAGCATGTACTAGCTCATCAGTAGAATATGGTCAGAAGAAAGCATGCCCAGCGAATGTATACTCTACCCAATCCTTAAGAAGGGGGATCCCACGATACGCATGAATCACCGTGGAATAAGTCTCCTATATATCGCGTATAAGGTTCTAACGAGCGTATTATGTGAAAGACTAAAGCCTATCGTCAACAGACTGATTGGACCTTCTCAGAACGGCTCAGACATGGCAAGTCACCATAGACCAGATTTTCACATTGCGCCTTATCCTGGAAAAGACCAAAGAGAGGCAGATAGACACCCACCACCTTCTCGTCAACTACAAAGCTGCCTTCGACAGTTCGATAAGGGGTCGCCTATACGCCAACATGTCTGAATTCGATAACCTGCGAAACTGATAAGACTTTGCTAGATGACCCTCAGCGACTCACGTTGCTCAGTGAGAATTGGGAACAACCTCTCCGACATGTTTAATTTCATTTTTTCATTTGCACTATCTTCAACAAGGGTTCCTTGCTGCTCGGATACGCTGATGATATCGACATCATTGGGCGAGGCATACGAGCAGTCAGTGCAGGGAATTGCGTCGAATGGGTTTTACGGTGAACGAGGAAGACGAAGTACCTCGTGTCAACAAACAAAGAGTTCCGGCGTCTTGGACAATACGTCACTATTGACAACCACAACTTCGAAGTTGTGAAAGACTTCCTTTATCTAGGTACCAGCATCAACAAGGAAAAAAATGTCAGTCTGGAGATTAGCCGAAGAATAACTCTTGCCAATAGGTGTTACTTTGGGCTCAGTAGGCAATTAAGGAGCAGAGCCCCCTCTCGACGGTCAAAAATTATACTCTATAAGTCGCTCATCATGTCAGTCCTTCTCTATTACCCTGAGACATGGACGCTTACCAACACCGATGAACGAGCTTTAGAAGCGTTTAAGAAAAAGATTCTTCGGAAAATCTATTGCGTTGAAAATAAGTACAGAATTAGGTGGAACAACGAGCTGTATGAACTCTACGTCGACATTAACATAGTCAGGCACATAAAGATCCAGTGTCTACGCTGGCTTGGACAAGTCGAGCGTATGGATGAAAGCGCTCCAGTAAAAAAAGGTGTTCAATTCTGTACCCAGTGGTGGTCAACGTAGAAGAGAGAGAACCTGACAACATTTGGAGTGCAAAACAGCCGCCAGCGCGCGCAATGCAAAAGTGACTGGTGAAGCATTATTGCTGCGGCCGAAACCTATCATGGGTTGTAATGGCCAAATAAGTAAGTAAATGTTTGTAATTTTAATTTATAAAATGGCATTCTTTTCATCAAATGGTCTCTTGATTTTGAGATATATACAATTTTTCGAAAAATGTTAAAACTATATCCCAAAATCAATATTTCAAAAACTAGATTCAAAATGATAAAACTGACGAATTTTAGAAATCAGAGTTATATATATTCATTCAAGAATTATTGCAATTGTTACTGTAGAAAAACTTTTTTTTTTTCAATACAAAAATTATATAAAAATTTTGAAAATTATATTTTTTTTGCATCATTTAAAATACCTTGTTAAAATTTCGCATGAACATTTATATTAGATCATACAAAATTTATGATTTTTTTTAGAATTTTAAAAAGGTTCCTTATTAAGGACATACATTTTTAAGCGCAAGGATAATGACCACGGGCCACATGTTCAAGTTTAGAAGTTATAATTCAATTGCTCTAAAAGCTTGTTATATTAGCTTTAAAATGATCAAGGGAGTTTCTAGCATTTATACTTTAAGAGATATTGAAATATGAACAACCATAGAAAAGTGATTTTTTACCCATTTTTTTATAAATTTGAACCACTGTATCTCTGGAAGCAGTGGTCGAAAAAAATAAAAAAAAAAATGGTCAATGCATATTGTTGTGAATTAGTTCACACATTTTTCTTTTCCTTTTGGTTCTTCACTATTCATTCAGTTTTAGATGTTGCTGTACATATGTTGAGCGCATCATGTTTTTAGCATGTTGCCAACACTTTACGTTGGCAACAATGATAAGAATTTGGCTAAGCTTTGTTTAGACCACACCTCTTTCATGTTAGCTTGCTAAGTTAACAGAGGCTTGCAATATAATTTTTCATTGCATGGTTAGGAGGCTACGTTAAAATAAGCAGAGAAGTGGTTGCTAACAATTGTAATATTTCGCAATTGGTGTCAGCAATAAACTGCAAGTCGAACTTTTTTAAAAGTCACGTACACCAAAAATGAGTGATAGTGAAATTTCATTAGAACGTAGTGAAATTTTAATTTAAGTGAAAAAAGCAGCGAAGGTATTTTTAAGAACTTTTAATTAGTTAAGTTTTAAATACCCGTGAAGTGAGTTCGGCTAATAAAATAAAAAGTAAGAAAAGCATAAATTGAAGTGTTTGGACTTAAAGTAAACGAGGCAACAAGAAACTTGTTTAACATTTGGTGCAGCCATGGGAAGGAGAACGAAGGACTATATGTTATATTGACTTTCAGCCAAAAGCGTGCGAACGACAACGTCAGCAGTTCTAGCATACGTTAATGTTACTTTATTATTTATATACATGTTGATTAAGAATAAAGAGTTAGTTCAATTTGGACATCGAAAGCGTGTTTCATTTAAATCCGTGGTATGGTCGCAGGAATTATATTTTTTTGATGGCAGCTTTCAGCTTGCCAAAACTGGGGCCCGAGCAGGGACTGGTCATAATTGTGCAGTTTATCAAGCAACAATCCTTTAAACACCTTTTGAAAAAATTGCTAGAGTGTCCTCACAAGAAAGTGTAGAAAAATCGCTCCTTAATAGTTCTCTAACAATTATAAACGTTAGCGAACAAAATGGATAAAGCGATCCTCCCAGACCGGTTCCGTAAAAAAATAAATTAATAACCAAAGTTTTTTTTTTAATTTTCTTTCCAGTTCATAAATTAAAATTAATTAAAATTTACAAAAAAAATATGTTAAAAATCTGTGAATGAGAATATAAAATTGTTTGAAAAAGGAATAGAAATAGAAAAAAGTGTTTGAATTGTCAAAGGAAGTTAAAAATTCTGTGACTAAGAATAAAATATTGTTTGTAAAAAAAGGTAAGGAATAGAAATAGAAAAAACAAATTGGTTGAAAAAAAAGAAAATAAGAATAAAAAAAAATTAAAAAAAAAATGTGATTTGTGCAGTGTCAGTGTCAAGAGTTAAAAAAAAAAATTTAAGTTAATTCGTGCAGTGACAGGTAAGTGAATTATGGATTCATTGAACAAATCCGTGACAGAGTTAACAGGCGCAGTAAATGCGGTCCTTGGCCAACTTAGGGGACTGGAAGGACAGCAAGTTAAAATCGAGACCGATAGGGTGGACCAACAGGTGCCATTCTAACCGAACTCCGTTCAGTCACGAATTCAGGAAATTGAGCAATCAAGCGAGTCCACGGGACCTAATGGGGCGGTAGATGTTACAAAACCACGTGGCCCATGTAACGAGCAGGAGCTTCGAGATATTTCTCGTTTGCCTGACTGCGTTAAGGAATTGCAAGTTTTTGACGGCAACCCAGTGCAATGCGTATCATGTATGCACAGTGTGGAAACTGTTCAAAACGACTTCGATATTGTTCGGGCTCAACCCATATATAAGTCGATTCTACAACATATCGGCAGAAGATTAGTGGAGCTGCCGACTCCGCTTTAGTTTTCTATAATTTACTGGACGGTAATTGGGGAGAAATAAAACAATGTCCATAAGAGTGATATAAGAACCTATGAACATCAACTAAGCCAATTAAAATCAAAAGGTTCAAACATGAATTTTACGCAAAAGTAAACCATCAATTGTCTTTAATAATTAACAAAATTAAAACGGAAACTTACGCACAAGAAACTGTTTCCGCTCTTGTGGAAACAAATCGGAATAGGGCTAGATGTTTTCGTCCGCGGTTTAAATTGGGATTTGGCGAAAATTTTAATCATACAAAAGCCTAAGACTCTCCCGGATGCATACACTGCTTGTTTAGAAATTCAGAATTTAAACATCCGCAGTAATTCGGTACATATTGTAGGGTTACCCAACTTAATATCATCACCAGTAAATCAAATATTCAGGGAAAGACTAGCACCACCACCTAGGAAGATATCCTTTGTGGAAACACCAAACTACTACAACCGCCCACCATTCGGTTACGCAGCAACAAAACCAACCCCACCGGAGCGCATGGAGGTCGTCGCTTCCGGATTTAGAATGTACTAAAAAAAACTAAGATACGAATTTCTGCTATTATTATTTCGTTTGAAAAATGCTCTCGCCATTTCCAAAGAATGATCGATGATGTTTTAAAGGAATACATAGGCAAAATTTGCTATGTTTATATTGATGACATAATAGTTTTTAGGGATTCTGTAGAAGCTCATTTAGAAGCTCTTGAAATTATTTTTGCAAGATTCCTTGAAGCTAATTTGAAGGTTAATTTGGAAAAAACCGATTTTATGAAGAATGAAGTAGATTTTTTAGGATATGTGATTTCATCAGACGGTATTAAACGTGACCAAAAAAAAATATCCGCTATTCAAAGTTTGTTGCCCCCAGTCACATTAAAAGAATTAAAAAGCTTCTTGGGTAGGACATCGTTCTATCGGCGGTTTGTCAAGGACTATGCTAAATCGCAAAACCCCTGACCAACCTAACTAGATGGGAAAATGCTCAGTTAAAGGCTAACCAATCACGAAAAGGGCCTATTGAATTAGATGAAGATGCATTGCGAGCTTTTAATGAACTAAAAGAATTGCTGTTTTCGTCCGACATATTAATTTTTCCACAATTTGTCAAATCTTTTAACCTAATGACAGACGTATCGAATTATGCAATTGAAGCTGTGCTGTTGGAGCTGGGACATGGGGAATGATAAACCGGTAACATTTATATTCCGTTCACTTAACAAGACCGAGGAATATTATGCCACAAACGAAAAAGAAATGTTCACTATTGTTTGGGCTGTGAACAACCTGCGTTCATTTCTATATGGTGCAAAAAAAGATACGCATTTTTACAGACCATCAACCCCTGACATTCGCACTAGGCAACAGAAATTTCAATGCTAAGTTAAAATGCTGGAAATAACGCATCGAGGAATATAACTATGAATTAGTTTATCGAATCGGTAAATCTTTTGTAGTTGCCGATGCCCTTTCCAGACTACCAACGAAACTAAATCATTTAAATACTTCAGAACTATCAGAAGCAGTTCCAAATGATTCAAGTACTGAAACAGCAAATGAACGATCCAACTCAGTAACCTTGAGTGCTAGTAAGAGATCCAATTCTGCAACCCTTAGTGGCAGTGAGACTAATGTTGTGGAACATGGTTCAGAAACTGATACAGCAAGTGAAGAAAATGCGACAGTGCATAGTGCGGAACAAGATACCTCAGACCTAATTCCTCACGTTAAAGCACCGTATTTAGAAATCAGCTAATAATAAGGGAAGGCAAGAATAATGTTGAAATAAACGAGCAATCTCATCCTGGTTTTTCACGTCACTATGTCGTATTAGGAAAAATAACCGCAGAAAACGTTACTAAACTGCTTAAAGAAAAATTAAGACAAGACATTATTAATGGTATTAAGATTCCTGAAGCCTTTTTAGAACTTTTACAAAATATCTTTACGGGAAATTTTCAAAACTATAAATTGAGGATAGCACAGCGAGTCGTAGAACTAATGAACATCGCCACCAGAAGGAAAATAAAAAACAAATATTTGAAAGGTATTATTTTCCAATGATGCAGAGTCTTTGGAAAATGTTAATGTATCATCATGCACGACCTGCAAGTTAAAAAAATACGAAAGACATCCTCTTCGTTCACATTTACAAGCAACCCCAAATCCAACAAATGCATGTGAAATACTTCACATGGATATTATGGAAATTCAGAATGAAAAATTCCTTAGTTGCATTGATAAATTTTCAAAATTTGTTAAATTCTTTTACATAAAAAACAGATCAGCACCCCATTTAAGAGATAAAATAATTAAAATGCTTCATTACTTTACTACCCCAAAAATGCTAGTTTCGGATAATGATAGAAGTTTCGTTAGTCCCATTATTCAAGATCTTATAACACATCTAGGTGTTCAATTTTATTTTACTCCAATCCACCGCAGCGAAGTCAATGGTCAAATTGAAAGAGCACACTCTACTATATTGGAAATATTTAGATGTTTGAAAACGGAATACAAAAGTCTGAGGAAAAAAGAATTAGTAAATATCGATGTTGACAGGTATAACAACTTTATTCATTCCGTGACAAAAAAGAAACCTTCAGATATTTTTAACAGAACTCAACGAATAAACTATCAGAATATTATATAAAATTAACAACGACCTTAGGGCTATGATAGACAGAAGTCAGAAAACTCAAAACAAGGGCCATAATGCATGGAGAACGCCTCCAAAAGAGTACAAAAAGGCGATATAATTTATGGACAAATTAAAAATATAAAGGGTAAACACAAACCACTTTATAGTAAAGAAATAGTCGAACAGGATAATAAGGTAACAATACTGACGACCAGCGGAAAAAGAATCCATAAATCTCACATCAAAAATTTTTCTCCTGTAAACATAAATGGCGCTGATACAGACCTTGCACGTACTCACAAAATAATAAACCAATTACTGTGTAACAAATATATTAAAAAATGAAAATCAAATAAATTTCTAATTAAAAATATAAAATAATTTTATTCATTTATGGATTCCCAAATTAAAAGAAATGTAGTAAAGAAATAAAAAATAATATTACAAATATTTAAATAAAAAAATAATAAATTTTTACACCTTGTACTAGAGATGGGCACGTGAGTGAGTTTTGACTCACACTCACTCACGCTCGAAAGAATATTTCTATTCACGTGCACTCACTCATGGCCTTTTTTGCTTTACTCACACTCACTCACAATCACTTGAGTAAAATTAAGATTCAATCACAATCACGCGTGATTCACGTTAATCACGCTGAATCACGCTCACATGGCCCAAGAGTACAGAATGCACTGGCTGGTTATCTGCAAAATTATTGGTGGTTATAAAATAGAGGTTTGACTCCTCAGCAGATTAAGCATGCTCGCAATTAAAAAAAAAGAAAATAAAAAGAAAGAGAGAAAAGTATGCATGTAAAATATTTATAAAAATATATAGTAATGTTAAAAACTATAACTTGAACCAAGAGTACAGAATGCACTGGCTGTTTATCTGCAAAATTATTGGTGGTTATAAAATATAACAGATGTTCGAATCCTCAGCAGAAATGCATGCTCGCATTTAAAATAAAAAAGAGAGAAAAGTATGCACAAAAAATGTAAAAAAAAAACCAAATATATAAAATAATGATAAAAAAATATATAGTAATATTAAAATTTATAACTTGTACCAAGATTACAGAATGCAATGGCTGTTTATCTGCAAAATTATTGGTGGTTATTTAAAATAACAGAGGTTCGACTCCCCACCAGATAAAACATGCTGGCATTTTTTACAAAAGAAAACAGCGGCTGTTTTCCAAAATATCTGGCTATTTTTTTTATTATTCTACGTTATCAACCAGTCTAAAATTTGAATTTTTGAATTTCGTCACTTAATTTTCAACCCTCCTTCTTTAAGGTTCTCGGGGCTGCAATTGCGCAGAGCTCGATCTCTTTGCTGCCACCCACCAACAGAAGTACTTCGAAGTAAGTACTACGTTCCTGCATATTAACTCATATTTTATACTTATTTCATATATTGGATCTTCTTTCATGATTTCCAATAATATCTTGTATTTTTGCTCAAATAAATATAAGAAAAAACATATAAACTTCTGTCTTTTAATTAATTTTGAATTGTTAGGAAAATCCGTAAATAGACACCTTTTTGCGTAAACATCGAACCGGATAAACAATTCAAAATTAATTAAAAAGATTTTATTTCATCCAGAATAAAACAAAATAAATAGAATTTGGCATAGTTTCGTACGGACAAACAAATAAAAGAGAGAGACGTTTTCAACGAAATTGCAACAAATATCACAGAAACACGAATTCTTAAAGGAAAGGTACATTTGTAAATCTTTATTTGAGCAAAAAATAAGTACCTATAATAATTCTTGAATATTATTATTTTTTTTTTTAAATATTATTATTAATACACAAGTCCATTTCTGACTTCGTGCTCTGTATTTAAACTATTCAAACGTCGTTCAATTGAGTGAATTTTGTTTTGTGTTTCGTGGTTACCATCTTACTATTCGCGAAAAGTGTGTGGTTTATAAATAAATAAATTCAAAAGAGTAAACGTGTGAAAAGGCCTATTTTCCATAATGCTTTTGTTACTAAAATAATTTTAAAATGATTTTTGGGTCCATTTTGACTAATTTAAAATAAATAGAAATAAAAAGAAAATTATTTTGAAAAATTTAATTGGTGACGAGGCAACTCTAGTTTTTTTCTTTTGCTATTGTTGCGTCAAATACACACACTCTTCGTGATTGGTGAGAACCGACTTTTGATTTGAGTGACGACTGGCTCTCTTCTAGAGAGCACGTGTAGCGTTGCATTTTTTCGCGTCGAGTTCGTAGCTTTAGTCTTTTTTGAGTGACATTCATAGAAACTGCTGCCACTCTGCCAGAGTGCAGCATCGTTTTTTTTAATACTTGAGTGCTTTATAATTGTGATTGCCATACTGCACACAATTTGTGAGTGATCGACTGAAAGCTATTGTCGTTTTATTAGTGATCATCGATGGAGAGCCACAATTGAGTGGAAATAATCGCATCGTTGGATGGATCATTTAGTGAGTGGATGCGATTGTGTTTTTGAGACTGGACCTCTCGCACAATACTAATGCGATTCTCTCAGATCTTTTTGTGACGAAAAGTGAATTGACTCATCGTGTCAACCTGCTGCAGCAACATTGGACTCTGCTGCTTTGACTCAAATTTAAAATATTTGATTGCTCAAGCACAGTGGTGGCGAACATAAATTTATTTCAATAAATTAAATATCGTAATAAACAAATGTGATTATCTTTCTTTGTGATATTCTATTCAAATAAATAAGTAAAATACCAGTGCATTTGTTATTTTTATTTTACAATTTTTTTAGCAACGCGTTCCTTCGAAGTTAAGCACAATATAATTATTCTTATATATTATAATAAATTATTTATTATCATAATTATATTAAATATTTAAATTAGTTTGAAATTAAATTTTTTTTTAGCACCTTTTTTGTTTCTAAATTGTTTGAAAATTTTAAATTCTCTTTCTACCAAATTTTTGATTTTTTTAAATTACTTTAAAAAATATATATTTTTTGATTTTGATTTTTTTTTTTTTGGTGTATGCTCATTTGAAGCGACATCCCTGCTTGTGTTTATAAATTGTATTCCATACACTTATAGTAAGTGGTCTAACCTTTTTATATTTCAAATTTAACAATTTACTGTAGACTTTTTTTTTGCTGAATTTTTTAAAGTTGCATTTATTTTCGGTTGACAACCACACAAAATATTCCCTGGAGGTATTCCGTGATGAATTATAATCACTTTGGTCAATTTTTAAAACCAAATAAGATTCTGTCGATGATGAAGATATTGCTGTGGTCAAAGGAAAATATAAGACCATATTTCAGACTTACGTCTCCAATATGTCCGTAATTAATTAGCTTTTGCACCAGCTCAGCAAAACTTCTACCACCTCAGCTGCCGCCTGCCGTGCTCCCGATGATTTTTCATCGAATAATTTATGCCTTACGCCTTGCGACACTGATGTGTTCGCCGGCGATTATGTATCTTGGCCAGTTTTGTCAATGCTGCCATGAGGGACGGACGTGTCGTCTTCATGTCTTTTAAATGTGTTCCGTCCGTCGCTGTTAAGTCTAACATAAAAGAACAATAAAATAAAAACAAAACTAAAATAAAACACAAATTAAATTAAACTTACATAAAAACAAAATTACATTTCAATAAACACCAACCAAATAGAACAATAACATAACAAACAACAACAACAAAATAGAACCGGTTTCGCGCTGCCTGCTGAGTTGCTGCACTCAACGTTTTTTTTTTTGCAATTTCCAACGCAATGGGCTTTCCTATGCTTTTGGCTGCACTTGCACAGGTTTGTTTCGTATCATTTCCCTCCCTCATCCTACTCAACGCTACTAGCGCTCACAGTTGAGGCTGCATTGAGTGCGTGATTTATGCTGTGGTGAAGGCCGAACACTCATCACGGCTTGACTTACGCTCTCATTTGTTTGTATCAACTGCTGCGCCTTCGGAGTATGTATGTCTGTTTTGAAGTTGCCCAGTAGGAAAAATGTCGCAAAAATGTCTCATAGATTTTTGCAACATTCCTGGGCTGAGAACGAATTTCTTCTCTATATATGCGTATATGTCCGTTAATACGCCACAAATAAAGGCACTGTGTGAGACCCAGGTTAGTGAGGATGCAGATTCACTGGATTTTCAAATACCTGGGTATCACTTAGTGCCATTATTTTCTGCCCATAGGGGTCTCGTTCTATTTATTCGGAGTGACGTTGTGTATCAACTGCAGCAACAACATAGTGTTTCGGATAGCGAATTTAATACAATTTGTGTTAAATTCAAAATCCAAGCACACATCATGCACTTGTGCTTTCTTTATAGGAGGCCGAATCTAGATAGGGTTTCCACCTGATGCCTTATCTGATTCAATCTCAAATATATTGAGCAATTTAAAGGCAGTGAAATTGTTGTTGCCGGCGATTTTAATGTGCACAACGTCACTTGGGGGGTT
This sequence comes from Dryomyza anilis, assembly GCA_951804985.1. Classification (NCBI taxonomy): domain Eukaryota; kingdom Metazoa; phylum Arthropoda; class Insecta; order Diptera; family Dryomyzidae; genus Dryomyza; species Dryomyza anilis. The sequence continues at coordinate 36,554,423 of OX638135.1, forward strand.
ATTATGTTTAGCTGTTTGCAGAGTGCAATCAACTCACTCAATTGGTGAAGGAACCGACGTACCTCCCACGCGTCGTTGGGCAGAGTCCTAGACCTTTTTCTGAATATGATGTAAAAGTCCGTGCACCTCTTGGTAACTCCGACCACTGTACTGTTTCCGCTGAGTTTTCATATTCTAGCCTGTCAAAATTGGCGGTCTAACAAGAATGCTGACATGGAAAGACTTCGCATACAGGAACGAACAAAACGCGCGCAAAAAGGTCGTACTCTACCACAGAGGTAGTAAAAATTTCTGGTCATTCGTAAAAAGGGTGAAGAATCAGACGACATCGTCTACTCCAACTCATATTATGAATGGCCACTGACCCGGTTGATAAAGCTAATCTCTTGGCAGAATTATTTGCGAATAATTCAACGCAGATACCAATCAAACACTGACCGATGTCGATTTTGTTTCTTTTGCAATGCCGGAGATTCATTTTCGAACTCGGGCAGTTAAAAAGGTATTAGTAAACCTCAACATTAACAAAGCCTCTGGGCCAGATGGCATATCTGCCCATGTGTTGAAGAAGTGCGCCTCAACGCTGGCTTGTGCGTTGCGTAACCTTTTCAACATGTTCTATACGACAGGAGTTTTTCCATCTTGTTGGTAGCTTGCCAATATCCAGCCAGTCCTGAAAAAGGTCGAGGCTACGAACCCAGCCAATTACCGACCCAGTGCAATATGCTCTGCGCTCTCCAACGTAATGGAAAGCGTAATTAACTTCCACTTTGTGAACTATCTAGAGCGAAACGAATTACTTAGTGACCGACAATATAGTTTCTGTAGGATCAGATCCACAGGTGACTTGATGGCGGTCCTCTCCGAAAAGTGGAATAATTGTGTTCACCTTTTCGGGCAAAGTAAGGTTGTTGCTCTGGATATTTCCAAGGCTTTTGATCGAGTGTGGCATAAAGCCCTCGTCTCAAAATTAATTGCATATGGTGTAGGTGAATCTTTAACTCGATGGATATCGAGTTTTCTCCAGGGTCGTTTAATACGAGTTGCGATGGATGGTGTGTTCTCAGAACAACATTCCATCAATTCTGGAGTTCCGCAGGGTTCCGTCCTATCCCCGTCCATATTTCTGTCATTGACCCAGAACCCAATTCATTCCATTGCAGATGACAGTAACATTTGTCATTCATATTCGTTCAACAAGCGCCTAAACTCTTTGGAGATTGAGAGTAAAAGACGCACTATGAATGACACACTCAACAATTACCTTAAATCAATTTCCGAGTGGGGTCTTGTAAATAGAGTTGGTTTTAATGCAAGCAAGACCCAATGTTGTCTGTTATCTCTTAAATAACAGACAATATTCCATTCAATATGACTGCTTTGGATTTTTTTATCCGTGCTGCAGATGCACTGGTCGAATTTTAGTTATCATTTAATGACATTTCGGTTGACAACCATACAAAATATTCCCTGGAGGTATTCCGTGATGAATTAAAATCACTTTGGTCAATTTTTAAAACCAAATATGATCGGTGTCTGCAATTCCTCGATTCCAAGGAAGATTCTGTCGATGATGAAGATATTCCTGTGGTCAAAGGAAAATAAAAGACCATATTTCAGACTTACGTCTCCAATATGTCCGCTACTAAAAAAAGTCCCCTTTTACAAATAGCGGTTTCGATTTAGCCTGACGAAATCTCAAAGACGTTTATGAGAATAAACGTGCATTGGTCAACGGCCAACTTAAACATTTATTCGAACTTCCTGTCGTAACAAATGAAAGCGCGGAAGCACTTAAGAATTTGCAACGAACTATTAACAATAGTCTTGCTTCTTTTTCGATTTATGATATCGATACAATAAATTGGGATCCCATCCTAATATTTCTATGCTCTAAGTGCATGCCTGAAGCAACATTGGCTCTCTGGGAACAAAGCTTGTTGAATAAGACGGCTATCCATAAGTGGAGTTGCCTTGATGCGTTCCTTACTGAATGCTTCAAGACACTTGAATCCATCGGATACATCCGCGGTCACACTACCGTTAAACCTTCACGTGCGAAACTGCTTCATCCACAACACCCAGCTCTGCCTAAAAAATATATGAGTTTTCACGCAAGCCTTACAGGATCACTTTGCGTTCTTTGCTCCAAACAGAAACATGTTTTGCGGGTCTGTAAACTATTTTTACAAATGAGCGTCTCCGATCGCTATTCCACTGTAAAAAAAGTTTCAATGTTGCGTTAATAGGTCCCATGAGCTTAACGACTCTAAAAGTGCTTACGGTTGCTCAGTGTGTAAAAAGCGTCATCAACGCTTTTAAATAGGGATGTCTCTGAGCATTCGGCTCCTTTTATGAGCAGTGATACGACTAGGTCAGTGGCCTTAGGGTCTCGCCCCATGCCATTCAACACGCAACCATCTTTTAAAAACATACAGTTCACCTCATCTCCTTTCATGAGCTGTGAGCCGATTACGTAGGCAGCGCCAGGGTCACGCCCTCCGCCATGCAACACCCAAATGGAAAATTTTCCATCTTGTTTTGCTTCGCAAACTTCAAATGTTCTTCTTGGCACTGTATGTCACATGGGTATTACGTACTCTACAAGGGCACTAATTGATTCTGCGTCCGAAACTTCTTTTATTTCAGAACTCCTTGGTAATCTTTTGAAGCTGCCAGTGTCTTCGACACGAACCTGTATTGCTGGTGTAAACTATACAGTCGCTACCAGTCCAACAAAGCGATGCTCTTTTGTAATTGGATCTCTCATTGATCCCAATTTACACTTAGCGGCAACGGCACTGGTTTTACCCAAAATTGCAGGAGAATTGCAGGAGAATTGCCATCATGTCAAAAGAACGATCTATCCAGCATCAATTACCAAATATGGTCTTAGCTGATAAAAACTTTTTCCAAAGTTCTACGGCTGACATTTTTATTGGTTGAGCTTGGTCATTTTCAAAATACTGCTTCTTTCCCAAAACCATATTTTTGGATGGATCCTTTCTGATCTGTACGTTTTGTTAACTACTTTGTTATCCTTTTGTCTTTAACTTATTTGTACATATTAATTTCCTTTTTTTTACAGCCTGGACATCTTTCTTGTTATCTAATTAATTTTGCAGTGTGTACTACTGCAAAGTGGGCGGCAATGTTTACGCCAAAACTCTTGCAGTGTAAACCTTGTATTATTTAGTACATTCTATGACAGGTCAAACGTCAAGAGGTGAATTTCGTCACTTCCTTTTCAACCCTCCTTCTTTGAGGTTCTCGGGGCTGCAATTGCGCAGAGCTCGACCTCGTTGCTGCCACCCACCAACAGAAGAACTTCTAAGTAAGAAATACGTTCCTGCATATTAACTCATATTTTATACTTATTTCATATATTGGATCTCCTTTCAAGATTTCCAATAATATCTTTTATTTTATACATCTTTTACCATTATATGGCAAACGCTTTTGTTTGTCCCTTAACTTATAAATATATTTGCTCAACTAAATATAAAAAAAACATATAAACTTTTGTCTTTTAATTAATTTTGAATTGTTAGGAAAATCCGTAAATAGACGCCTTTTGCGTAAACAAGATATTTAGTTAATATATTGTTACGAAAAGATGTACTTTGCCCCATTGTGCAAGCAATCAACAATAATTAATGAGATGCAAGACAATTCAGCGCACTAAGCATGTGTTAGACAGAGACGGAAGATCATTCAGCGCACTGAGGAAGTGTGTGAGAAAGAGATGGAAGATCAGCGCATTAAAACACATGAGTGCGAATGAGATGCCAATAGCATGCGTCATTCACGAAACGAGTAGAAGGTTCTCGAAACAAGTCGAAGCTTGTCGGAACGTGTCAAACCGATGCATGCAGTATATAGTGGAGCCGCATCAGAGTTACAGCACTTCAGTTGTGATTTAATAGTGAACTAGTGCGTCTCGTGAGTGAACATTGTAAAGATAAATTGTAGTAATTCAGCAGTTGATATAAGTGATTATTCTTTAAGTTGTTATTTAAATTAATAAAGTTAATTAATACTAGTTGAAATAATACTAGTTAAAAAGAAATATAAGTGCGTTTTTATTTTGTACACAATCCAGCGATACGAACTAGTAGAACAGTTTTCCGTAGACTGAATTTTCGTAATATTGGTGTCAGAAGTGGGATTGTGATACAAAATGGTTAAATTCGAACAACTTAAAGTCGACCAGCTAAAGAAGGAGCTGGCGATTCATAATCTTCCAACTGTAGGTACGAAAGTAGAGTTACGAAAGCGTCTAATGGAAGAATTAGAGAACCAAGGCATTGACCTCGCAGAGCTCAAGTTTGAGGTGGAAGCTGCAACAGCGTCATCGAAAAATGTGGACACGGAGCAAAAAGTACAGTCCCAAAGTTTTGATATGAGCCAGTTGCTCGGAGCTTTACAACAACAGCTTCTAGAAAATTCGAAACGTATTGAAGAAAAACTTAAAACAGAACTTCAAGAAAATTCCAGCAAAATGGAACAGCAACTTCAAGAAAATTCCAATCAACTTAAAACAGAACCAAAAATTTTTAGAAAATTCAAATTTCAAGAAAATTCTAATCAGCTCAAATTAGACATGAAGCAAGAACTTCTAGAAAATTCCAACAAAATGGAACAGAAACTTCAAGAAAATTCGAAACAGCAACTAGAAAGTTCTAATCAACTGCAAACTGAAATTAAGCAGCAGATGCAGGAGCATTCTAAGCAGCTTTAGGAAGTTTCTAATACACTCCATGGCAAAGTAAACGAACTTGATGCACATGTAAATGACATTGTAGTGGACATTGATGACAAATTTGAAAAGTTGGAAAATGGTTTCGACAAAAAGCTACAAAAAATACAAGAAGATGTCAGTTTACTACAGATAAGTGGACCTCCACAGCATGTTGTTACTGGTACGAGGCTAAAATTGCCGATTTACGATGGAACCACAGCGTTCAACATTTTCAAGCTGCAATTTGAGACCACGGCTGTAAGTAATCGATGGAACAATTAGGACAGTGTAGCCGCACTTATCGTGGCGCTAAAAGGAGCCGAAGTATTGCAGACTGTTCCAGAAAGTGATCGAAACAGTTATTTAGCGGTTATATCTGCACCGCAACGAAAATACGGCAGTGATCACATGAAGCAAATCTACAGAATGGAACTAAAGTGCCGAATGCAAAGAAATGGTGAAACATTGCAGGCGTATGCAGCGGACGTCGAGAGGCTTGCGCATTTGCCGTATGCAGATTCAACGAGTGATTTCATAGAAAAGTGCAAGATTGAAGCCTTCGTTGACGGCATACGTAATCCGGAAACAAGACGTGCCACAGTGACAATGCCGAAAGTGACATTTACGGAAACTGTAACCACAGCGCTAACGCAGGAGACACAAAATACGTTGTGCCGCCCAGCGCCAAAGCTCCGTAAACTAGATGTGGAGAATGAAGATCTACTTCAGGTAATTTGCCAAGCGTTAAAAAGTGGAGCTAAACCAGATTACATTGCTGCCAACCGAGACACCCAATTTAAAGGTAAATGCTACAACTGTGATACATATGGGCATATGGCACGTGATTGTTCGAAAAAACGCAAGCGCTTAATGAATCGATTTGCAAATGAACCCCGACATGAAGAAACCCAGGATCATGTCCAAAATAACGTAAATTTTAATCAATCTTTAAACTAAAACGAGTCAGTTCTGCGGGGCACGATCTGACTCCCATAACCGATTGCCCCAGAATGTCCATTTCACAAATTGCTCGAAAGACAAATAGCTTAACTGTCGAAGGACTCATTGATTGTACAGCATATATGGTAACATTGGATACGGGAACTTCACACTCAATAATAAGAAGTAACATTGTTAAAGACACAGTAGAGCCGCTTATAGGAATAAGATTGCAAACAGCTACAGGTGAAGAAGCCCCTATCAGAGGAAAGATTACCAAGAAAATCACGATTGGTACTACGACAGTTAAGCATGATTTTATTGTGGTAAAAATAGTAGACGAAATAATACTTGGCATGGACTTCATTATAAAGAGCGGTTTCACACTTGATTTAACAAGAACCAGTTGGGAAGGTTAGATCACATGGGAAATTTTAAAGTAGGTGTAATTATGATAGTTAGGATTATCAAAATTATAGTCGGTCTAAGCCGACTATAAATACCCTACACATATGTGTGGTTACCATTCAAAGTGATATATAGGTCACCAGGGTATACGAATCCTGAAAATAACTACAAACATTCAATTGCTGAAGAATTTCCATTCATTTGATACCCATATTTACAAATGGGTAGGTGTACCGAATTTCGATTTTTGTTTTGTGAACCACAAGTCTTTTCGCCGGAAAACATTATTATCATGTATTTGAGCATGATATCAATATATATTTGACCAAAAAAGTTTACCTAAGCACGTATACATAAAAATTGATCTTTATATGTACATTTTATATGAGGTATTTGAACATAAGTGGTCGGATCATAGGTCACAATGGACCGCCATACAGCGTAGGTATATTAGTAATCTAAGTTATAAGTTTCATTTATCTAGCTCTTCAATTTTAAAAGTAGTAGGGATTTCAACAGACAGACAGACGGACAGACGGACATCGCTCAGGAGGTCATGCTGATCAAGAATATATATACTTTTCCATACCGGAGATGTTTCCTTCTGGGTGTTACAAACGGCGTACCAAACTGAATATACCCTTTCACTCTTAGTGTAGGGTATAAAAATTTTGAATTATGCCAACACGGAGATCCAACTAAATATTGATTGTGACCAGAGCCTGAAAATGAAACAAGTTATTGCTTATAAAAATAATAAAATACCACCTAATTCAGAAACAATTGTTTGGGCGAAATTAAATGGAGATTGTGGGATAAGCAAGTTGTGGGTTATTGAATCAAACGAAGAGCTGTATAAAAGTAACATAGTGGTAGGAAGAACACTTGTTGAGGCGGAGAAAGACAGAATTGTACCTATAAGAGTTCTCAACATGGAAAATTCGTCCAAATTAAATAAAAAGGGAACAGTGATAGGCCAGTGTCAAGAGGCATTAGCGATTATAAATTGTGAGTCAAATCCATCATGGGACTACGGCACATCGCAAATAAACAAACAATCTACTCACAGGTTTATAAATGAGTGGACGAAGGATTTGGCTGCCAAAGAGTCCAGTTGAACAGCTAATTGACAAATATCGGTGTATATTTGCTGAAAAGGGCCAAAAGGACGGCAGAACTGCCATTGTAAAACATCGAATAGACACTGGTGATTCTAACCCAATTCGCCAAGCACCAAGAAGGGTACCACTTGCGAAAAGAGACGAAGTATCACATTTGGTTGAAGAAATGCACACAAATGGCGTGGTGGAACCATCTGAAAGTCCATGGAGTTCACCAGTAGTATTGGTGAAAAAGAAGGACGGTAGTACTCGGTTCAGCGTTGATTACCGAAAACTTAATGATGTCACCAAGAAAGATAGTTATTCACTGCCCAGAATCGATGACACCTTGGATACACTATCTAATGCAAAGTGGTTTTCAACGTTGGACTTGCAAAGCGGTTACTGGCAAGTAGAAATCGATAGGAACGATCGGGAGAAGACTGCATTCAGTACTGGCGATGGACTATGGCAACTTCTGGTAATGCCATTTGGACTGTGCAATGCCCCTGCAATATTCGAACGGTTAATGGAGCACGTATTAAAAGGTTTACACTGGAAAACATGCCTGGTATACCTAGATGACATAATTGTTATGGGCAAGGATTTCAGCGAACATCTAAGAAATCTAGAAGAAGTTTTTCTTCGATTGGAAACTGCGGGTCTGAAACTTAGCCGAAAGAAATGCTCACTTTTCAAGAAAGAAGTCAAGTATCTGGGTCATCGAGTTACCACAGAAGGTGTGCATGCCGACGAGGATAAAATAGTTGCAGTAAAGGAGTGGCCCAGACTGCAAAACCTACATGACCTACGAAGTTTCTTGGGGCTATGTACATACTACAGGCGATTTGTTCCGGGTTGTGCCAATGTTGCAAGTAGTCTTCACGAGTTAACAAGAAAGAACCGAGCTTTTCAATGGGCCGATGATCAAGAAAAAGCGTTTTTGAAATTGAAAGAATTACTGTGCTCAGCACCAATTCTTGCGTATCCAATTCCAGGTGAAAAATTTGTACTCGACACGGATGCAAGTGGATACGGAATTGATCTCAAGTGATCAATGAGCAGGAAAAAGTGATCGCATACTACAGTAAAACATTGTCCAAGCCCGAGTGAAATTACTGTGTCATCAGGAGGGAGCTGCTCGCTGTAATTTAAAGTGTGAAAAATGTCCATAAGTATCTGTACGGACAACAGTTTCACTTGAGAACCGATCACGCTGCACTACGATGGTTACTTCAGTTCAAAGACCCAGAAGGCCAAACTGCGCGTTAGATAGACCGATTACAGAGCTACGATTTCACCATCGAACATCGTAAAGGAGGTCATCATGGAAATGCAGATGCTCTGTTTCGACGACCGTGTACACTTGAATGCAGACATTGTTTAAGAGCAGAAGGAAGAGAAAACATAATTGCTGAATGTTTTACCCGATGATAAATGGACTCCGGAACAAATTCAAATTGATCAAAACAGTGATCCCGACCTCACAAAAATCATGATGTTCAAGGCACAGCAAAGAAAACCATCATGGGAAGATATAGCTGCCGGCAGTGCCATAACTAAAGCACAGTGGCAGAGCTTAAAGCTACAAGATGGTTGCTTATATCGTGTATGGAAAAATGAAGATGGCACATCCGCTCGAAGTTTGATTGTTGTTCCTAACTCAAAAACAAAAGAGATATTAGCGGAATACCATGGTGGATACAGTGTAGGACACTTGGGCATAAATAAAACGGTGGAGAAGATAAAGAAACGTTTTTATAGGGTTGGATGTCAAGAGTCAGTCACCCATTGGATCCGCAGTTGTCCGCAATGTGTACCAGCAAAAGGACCAACAGTCAGAAGTCGCGGCAGGATTCATCAGTAGAACGTGGGAGCACCATTCGAACGTATCGCCATGGATGTCGCGGACCATTTCCAATCAGTGATGCGGGTAATAAGTATGTGCTTGTCGTCATTGACTACTTCAGCAAGTGGCCTGAAGTGTATCCCATGCCAAATCAAGAAGCCACAACAGTTGCGGATGCGTTAGTTAACAACTGGGTAAGCCGTTTTGGAGTACCGTTGGAATTGCATTCAGATCAAGGAAGAAATTTTGAGTCTGCTGTATTTAAACAACTATGCAAAGTCCTCAACATACACAAAACAGGAACAACGCCATTGCACCCGAAATCTGATGGCATGGTAGAGAGATTCACTCGGACTTTGGAAGAGTATCTCAGAAAAGTGGTTGATAAAAATCAAAAAGATTGGGATGCACACATACCATTATTCCTCATGGCATATCGGACGGCGGTTCATGATACCACAGCAGCTTCACCATCTAAAATTGTTTTTGGAACAGACTTAAGATTACCTGCGGATTTAAAGTTTGGTGCGAGTCCTTCAGCTGGAATTCCTATTCACGATTATGTTTCCATGAAAAGTGAAGAAATGAACGAAGTGCATCAGTTAGTAAGGCAGCGTACACAATTTGCGAGTGATGAGATGAAGGCCAGATACGACTTGCGCACAAATTCAGAGGGATTTACGGAAGGAGAACTTGTTTTGCTCTATAACCCACAAAGGAAGAAAGGCTTATCCCCTAAAATACAAACACACTTGGAAGAACCATATAAGATAATTAAAAGAATTAATGATGTAGTGTATCGGATTCAGAATACTGCGGGCGTTAGACGAAAAATGAAAGTAGTACATTTAGAAAGGTTGGCGCCATTCAGAGAGAGAGAGAGGATTAACATCTTTTCGTGACGAACAGATTTAGGTGGAGGGCAGTGTTATGAAAAGATGTAATTTGCCCCATAGTGCAAGCAATCAACAATAATTAATGAGACGCAAGACAATTCAGCGCACTTAGCATGTGTTAGAAAGTGACGGAAGATCATTCAGCGCACTGAGGCGGTGTTTGAGAAAGAGATGGAAGATCAGCGCATTAAAACACATGAGTGCGAATGAGATGGCAATAGCATGCGTCATTCACGAAACGAGTAGAAGGTTCTCGAAACAAGTCGAAGCTTGTCGAAATGTGTCGAACCGATGCATGCAGTATATAAGGGAGCCGCATCAGAGTTACAGCACTTCAGTTGTGATTTAATAGTGAACTAGTGCGTCTCGTGAGTGAACATTGTAAAGATAAATTGTAGTAATTCAGCAGTTGATATAAGTGATTATTTTTTAAGTTGTTATTTAAATTAATAAAGTTAATTAATACTAGTTGAAATACAACTAGTTAAAAAGAAATATAAGTGCGTTTTTATTTTGTACACAATCCAGCGATACGAACTGGTACAACAGTTTTCCATAGACTGAATTTTCGCAACAATATTACACAAAATTAAAATCTATAATTTGTACTAAAAGTACAGCATGTTTTAAAATGAGGGGAAAAGGGGAATTACATATGCTCTAAAATATGAGAAAAAAAAGATGAAATATATATTACAAATTTTTCTATATACCAGAAAAATACATATAAAAAAATCCAATTATATAATGAGAATACACATATATTACTTAGCATTTACTAATACATACATAATTTTTTTTTTACTTTTATTTAATGAGCGCTGACGCCTACCGTGCTGTTAAATATGACACACCGGTAATCTTCATCAAAGACAAAGAAGGATTCCTTGTCAACGGATTCTTTAATCTTGTACACGTGAATTATCTGAGCAGCTATGAAGAAGCGCTAAACACTGATGTGACTGCAATGAGTAAAACAAACCCAAATATATGAACGTCTCGCCCTATTGAAAGGATCGTCCTCTAGGAAATCTAGATCAATCGATTGGATTGATTCAGCCTGGAAATGGGTAGCTGGAAATCCTGATGCTGCCGATTGGATCTATATATTAAGGAGTGAACAGCGGCTTATTAACAACAACAATCATCAATATATAATTATTGTTCTAAAAGATGCTAAAAATAAAATAATAAAAGCAGAAATGGATAACCTTGTTCATAAACTTTTTAATAAAATCATCATCATTGAAGCAGAATTAAATAAAATTGTACGTGCTTACCAAATGGTAAAAAGCGGAATTATCAACACTAACCTTCTAGATGCCATGGAGGTGCATCAAATAATAAGCGAGCTTGAGACATTGCCTTACGCTAATAAAGTCGAAGCCATAGAATTTGGGAAACCAAAAATTTACACCAATGGAACGACGTTACTTTACATTCTGTCGATTCCTAAAGTTGAGCCAACACCATACAACGTGCTTATAACTCGAACAGCAATAAGCAGATCGATTTACACTTTGATAGAGTTTTGATAAATCATGATGACGTTTATGGCCTTGTCAAAAGCTGCCTGATTATTAATAACTTACAAATTAGTGAGGCGAGAAGTTTGCAGAAGTTATCGGAAGACGACTGTGTTGTGGGCTCCAGGGGTCCTTTTATACTTGCCTTTTATTGATGAAACCGTCAGTGACAATTTTCCCTCGAAGTCCACAATTCTTTCCTAACATTTATTATTAAATAAAAACGCAAGGATATTTTAGGATACTTTTATTAATTATTTTTAAGTATTTTTCAAGCTTGAGCTTAAACTGAAAACACGTCTGCACTCTAAGGCAGTTCAAATCATAATGCTTAAAATCTAAACTTAACCTCTACTCATCACCTCGGTATCGTGCGACTCATGAACCCCTTGCCCTTTCTTAAAACACAACTCATAAATGCAAGCAAACATATTCTTAAATCTACGTACTACTAAAAACCTCCTGAACCCCACATCGGATATTACTAATGTTGTGAAATCATTAACTGTGAGAAAATTTTAATGTGCTAAATTTTTAATTGGTTCCCATGCTGGTGTTAATCTTGACTTAAATTACAACAAATGCTTTTGTTGTTGCCTTTAAACAGACGGCACACTTGCTAGCGTGTGTCTCGGATCAAATTGCAACCAATGCATTTTTCGTTGCTTTGAGCAGACTTCATTTTATCTCCCGATAGTACGCACTCATAAACATTATGTACTTGTTCAGTTACGTCGTTGACGTTAAGTTAACATGCATCTGTTATTGTGCTTTTATATTTGAACTTTATGAGCAGACTTTCTTAAATACATAAAAAAAACGTTTCTGATTCACAACATTCTTCCCCCCTTATTTTAAGAACAAATTATTATTAAAAAGAATAATAGTTTTTTCTTTTACATCATTAATATTTTAATATACTTGTTAACTTTAATTTAATTTATTTCAACATTCAAAAATATTAAAAATCAATAATTATTTTTCATATTATTATAATTTATTTTACTTATTTTCATTTTAAGAATCTTATTAATGCTTATCTTCATTACTCAATTACTTAATTAATGGTCGCAGTTTTAATGATATTGTTGATAAAAAAAATTAATATCTATATACTTCATGTAACACTAAAAAGAAAAATGTATAACATTACAAGTCACTGAACGTTGCAATTGACAAAACAGTAGTTGATCAAGTTACCGCTTTGCAATCGCTGCGTTCCGTGTTGCTCTGTTGTTTTTCTTGTTTATTCATCTAAGTCATTTAATGCTTTAATTTGTGCAACGATTTGTTTTATTTTCAATTTTTTTTGCGATATTTATTGAAAATAAATCATTTAATTTTTGTTGAGTATATCTTTAGTTATTGTTTATATTTATAGTTTTCGTATTTTTAATGTTTCTTCAAGTTTTTCTTTACTTATTTCTAGTCTATTAAATTATTTATACAAAAAAAATATAATTGTGTTTTCTATTTTTTATTCTAAATTTAAAACATAAACTGCTATGATCGGGTTGGATGGCTGCATTTTATTTGTTTATGTCACTGTTTCGAAAAACATTGTTATCACCATTTATTCTCATCTTTCGTCGTGACTTTCTTAGCTTATTTAAATTTGATGTCTTCTATGTTGCGTTGTTTTTTTCAGTCAAATTGAAACGTATTTTGTTGAGAGCAGATACTTGGTAATTTTTTAATTTTATATTTCTGGATATTAATACGAATTTGTCTTCTTTGAATTTTTTAAGAGTTCTTGTAGCGAAATTGTCATCTTCGGAAAACATTTTTAATTATACGTACATGTTGTTGTTTGACATTTTTCTTTTATATTTCACTTGTTGTAAAAATATTTGAATACATATATTCCTGGTTCTTAAATAATAATAGTTCTATAAGAACTTAGGCCGAGCTCTCTCAACATTTTGAGCTGTGCGTGTTATATTTGTACTCAAAGTGGTGGGACCTACAGTTTATTGCCGAATCCGAACGGCGGGTGAGATCTTTTCATAGGCAATGTTTTTACTCTCGGAGGTTTGCCATTTACTGCCGAGAGGTAGCGCGGCATAGAAAAATGTTTCTATGAAAAGATGTTGTTAGCCCCAGTTCAGGCTTGAGCCGGGGACCTTTCGGCTCGCAGTCCAACGCATTAACCACTGAGCTACCGCGGCTACATTCCTGGTTCTTAGTGTTTTTAATTTTCGTCTTAGTGTTTTTAATTTTCGTCTTTTAAGAAAATATGTTCTTTTGTTGAAGAAATTGTCAGCATAATGTGTGAAACGTTGTTGATTTATTACAAATATGATAACTTTGTTGATGTGTCATATTTCTTTTTCCATCAGGTTCGTATTGACAGCTGAATAAGTGTATATGGAATAGCTCCCTCAACATATTTACAAAATATTAGCGTATTCCTTGAGTGATAAAATTGTTATCTTTTAATTATATGTACGTAAAGTTGTAAAATGTGGTTGCTTCTTTATGGTAAAATAGTTGCAACTTTGCTGGTTTGTCGAACTTTCACATTTTGTTTTATCATTCTTCTCTTGTACTTCATTACATAATATTACCATTTCAGACCTTTACCCAACAACATTAAACGATCTTCTTTGACAATTAAAATTTAAACTTAGTGTCTTTTGCGTCGAATTTAATTGTTTAGTGGATTGCTAGTTCTTCTTCTTCGTGCATGTTTTATTTCTTTGTCGTGGTTGAAATGCATTTCCAGAGCCAGGATTATTATTAAAAATACTTATTACTTTGTATTGTTTACTATAACTTTATAAATAATTTATATTTTACATCATTTTTACTTTCAGTATTCATAAACTATGTTTATATTACCTTACAACATAGTATTAAAATTTTTTATTTTGATTGTATATTTATATTGAACATTTTACTTTTGCCACTGTGTACATATTTTATTAAACTTTAAAATCTTTAATTTTTTTTCTTAATATATAGAAATTCTTTTATTTATAATTTCATTAGCACATGAATCAATGCTAATTATTTTCAAAAATACATAGCTATTTATTCATGCACTAATTTATGAATTTAATCATTATTGCCAATTTTCAATAATGGTAAGCGCGCGCGATTTATGCATAACTACTTTTGTGCATTCAATAGGTACATATATATTTTCATTACCGTGTAATGATCACATTTAAAACGTTTGTTAATTTTGTTAGATTGTGTATTGTATTTTTTTCTTATCATTCAATTACTGTTCAAATTTTTACGCAGCATTAACGTATCTCGTTTCATTTTCGGTACATTAGTGCAGTGATTCCTAGATGCAAAACGCTGAATTGCATTTTATCGCTTATAACATTAGCTCCTCACTTCTATATGTGATCCACTTTAATGTGTGTTACGCTAACAGATAGGTATCTGTACTTCAAGTGCAATGCTCTTTCTGTTGTCTGTTTCCATTGAAAATGCTCTTTGCAATGAAATTGAAGTACTGAACTATCTCAATTATAGTGACAATGTTTATTTTATTGCTTTGGCAAATTCGTACTGAATTCTTGTTTATGAAATATCTAATATAATCTTCTTTATACTTTATTCCTTTCTCATTTCATACATGATCTAATGCTAGTCATCTTCTAAAATTAATACATAGCTATTTCCTCATGCACTAATTTAGATTTTAAAAACATATTTTCTAAAAAAAAAATATTTACGCGTACTTTATTTACGTTGTTTGCAATATTAAGCATTGCGTTTAATGATCATTATGAACTGTTGGTTCAGTTATTTATTTCGTAGTATTTGTTCGTTCGATTGTGTATCACTTAAGAGTTATATAATAAGTAATTATGGAATTTTTTTCCTTTTCCCTTGATACAGATCACTTTTGTCACAGACTTATTGTCGAAAGGACTTCATAGGATCCTATCCAGATTGGTGAAAATTTGTTGTTCCTATTCTGGTTTTTTAATAAACTTTATCGCCTTCCTTAAAAACTACCATATTTAATATATTATCGTAACTTCGTTTAGATCTTTCCTTAGCTTTTTCTTGATTTTGTCTGACTATCTCATGTGTACGCTGTATTTGGTATTTTAATACCTTATTGTAATCTTCACTGTTATAAATTGGTGAACATTTTCGTTTTGGGTTGGTTGGCATGTCAAATTTAAATCCGTATAAGGTACGAAAAGGCGTTTGCCCTGTTGACATATGCACAGTGTTATTGTGCACATGCATTGCCGAATTCAATCATTGGTCCTAGTTGGACCCATCCTCTTTTGCAAAACATCTCAAATACTCCGCTAAAGGTCTGTGACTTCGTTCTAACGAGCCATTCGCCTGCGGGTGATAAGGTGTTATATGCATTTTTTTTAATGTTTAATAACTTGCACGTGTCTGAAAATGATGTTGACATAAAATTTGAACCATTATCTGTAATTAAAATGTTCGGAATATTATAACGCGTGATAATTTCCTCGTAAAAAGCTTTGTCTACTGTGCTTGCTTTCGCGCCTGGGATAGCGACGCAGCACATGTATTTTGAAAAGTCGTCTTGAAAAGTTAATATATATTTATTTCCCGATACTGTTTCTGGCAAAACAGTATCCTACCAAGTCCATATAAACCTTATCGAATGGACGTGTTGGCGTATCTGTCAAAACCATTGGCATTTTTGTTAACTTTGAACTTTTGTTCATTTGGCATTTAGGACAGTTTCTAACATATTCCTTTACTTGTTTCTGCATACCCCTCCATTTAAATTGTTTCTTAATCCTAAAGTATGTTTTAAGTGTGCCTTGATGGCCTCCTAGTGCTGAATCATGAAAATCTTTCATCACGTTTTTAATTTCATCTGGATGAGTTAATATTTGAGCTGAATTCGTTTCATTATTTGTATCTATTATTGTTTCATCTACGACTGGTGTACTGATTTTTGGTTTTATTTTTGTGATCTAAAATATGTTGTGTAGTTTTGGATCGTGTTTGTACTGCTGCAATATCTGGTTCTATATATGGAATTCTGCTTAAAGCATCCGCATTTAAATTCTTTTTGCCTGGTTTGTAAATTATTTCATAATCATATTCCGATAATTTGTGTCGGAAACGCGGAAGGCGGGATGTCTGATCTTTAAAATTTGCAATACCTTTTAGAGGCTGATGATCTTTAAAAATTTTGAATGGTCGCCCTAATAGGTATGCTCTAAAATTCTTTGTTGCCCAAACAATTGCTAAAAATTCCTTTTCAATGGTAGAATGTCGTTTTTCTGCCGCTTCCTACTTCACCTTGAGATAGAACTGCACCTACTGCTTCGTTACTTGCGTCTGTTGTTATTAAAAAAAAAGTTTTTGTAAAATCTGGATATGCTAATATTGGAGGTGAAATTATTGATTCTTTCAATTTAATAAATGAATTTTGATAATCGTCCGTCCATGTAAATTTAACGTTGTTGTGAATCAGCAACGTTTTTTTTATGTATTTAAGAAAGACTGCACATAACCAGTATGCACATAAAGTTCAAATCTAAAAGCACAATAACAGATGCAAGTTAACGTAACATAACGTCTACGACGTAACTGGAAAGTGCATAATGTTTATGAGTGCATACTTTCAGGATATAAAATTAAGTCCGCTTGAAAGCAACGAAAAATGCACCGGTTGCAATTTGATCCGAGGCATGCGCTAGCAAGTGTGCCGTCTGTTTAAAAGCAACAACAAAAGCATTGGTTGTAATTTAAGTCAAGACTAACGCCAGCATGGGAACCAATTAAGAATTCAGCACATTGGAATTTTCTCAATTAATGATTTCACAATATTAGTAAATATATGATGTGGGGTTCATGAGGTTTTTAGTAGTACGTAGATTTAAGAATATGCGTGCTTGCATTTATGAGTTGTGTTTTAAGAAATAAGTATAAGCAAGGGGTTCGTGAGTCGCACGATACCGAGGTGATGAGTAGAGGTTAAGTATAGATTTTAAGCATGATGATTTTAACTGCCTTAGAGTGCAGACGTGTTTTCAGTTTAAACTCAAGCTTGTAAAAATACTTAAAAATAATTAATAAAAGTATAAAGCAAGTCTAAAATATCCTTGCGTTTTTATTCAATAATAAATGTTAGGAAAGAATTGTGGACTTCGAGGGAATATTGTCACTGACGGTTCCATTAATAAAGGCAAGTATAAAAGGACCCCTGGAGCCCGCAACATTTTGGCGCAGCCGGTTTTTCAAGAATCCACAAAAAGGACTGAAGGACGAATTTGAAGGAGCATTAACAAAAAAATAAATGAAGAAACACAGAAGTGGAAAGGAAGGTATAATTAAATATTGAATAAATTTTAGTGAGTTTGAGTGAAAGCAGTAAATAAATGGTAAAATTAAATTATAGAAAGAATGAAATTAAACAAATTTATAAATTTTAATTGAAAATTTTAATGATTATATGGCGAACGTTGAGGAATTGGAAGTAGCATATAGAAATATATTAGGACAACTTGGCAGATTTACTGAGAAATTGTGGAATCAAATTAGTACGGAAGTTAACAATAAAGAAACTTTAGAATTAATAAAAAATAAAGTCAGTTCCACACGGGTATACTCAGAAGTCGAAAGAGTTGACGTAGTTTTTGAACAATTAGTATACTTCTTAGAACATAAAAGTGCTCATAAAATAAAAGAGTTAGAAGAGTGGAAAGGGGAATTTACTGCATTAAATAAAAAATTAAACGATATTGTAGAAGAACGGCAGGAGTTGTTAGATCAGGCTAGTGGAATAGAGGAAGAAAACGAAAAATTAAGAACTTTGCTAAAAAATAAAGATATTTCGGACGAATCAATTGAACGAGCACTGAGCCAACAGCCCAGACTAGAATTCGAAACATTAGAAGAAGCAAATAATAAAGTAAGGGAATTAGATTCGAAAATCAGATTTTTAGAATCAGAAGTTAAGCTAGCCCACGAAACATCATTATATCATAAGGAGGCATTACAGATTGAAGGAAAATTTGATAAAATAACAGCACCGGAAACAACATTAGAAATGTCGTTAGATACTGTGTCGAAATACGTAGGAAGTGTGGTTCCATTTTTTATGGGATCGGAATCACCATCCGTTAAAACTGAACTTTATAGATTCATGGACGCTTGTGCGTTAGCAAGTCTAAAAATTACAAAAGAAAACAAAGAAGAATTCATTAGCTGTGTCAAACTGCATCTTCTTGGTGACGCTTATGATCTAGTCCGCACAAGAAAGTTCAATGATTTAGAGGAGTTATTTGACGTTCTAAGCAATACATATTTAAAAATGACTACGTTAGATTCGGTTCAGGATAGTATTAGAAAAGCATATCAGACGGATGGTGAAAGTCTGAGAACATTTGCAAGGAGATTAGAAAGATTATGGGCAAACGCTAATGAAATAGCAGATTCAAGGTACAAAAATAAAAATCTACCTACAGATGTTTTTAATACGGAACTAGTAAACTCAGTTCTGACAGCATTCAAGGTAGGTGTAAAAGATCCGACAATAAAGGTTCTATTATTAAGTAGCAAAGCAGAAAACTTGAATGATTTATTAGATGAAGCATTAAAGGCCCAGATAACAATTCAAGGGGGTCCGAGGTTCCCCGAGGAAGTGTACAGTTTCGAACAACGATCTGTAACCAGTCCAACGAATAGTATTCAAAAAAATCATTTTCAAGCTACCCCACTAAATCACAAAATATCAACACAAAATAAAACAGAAGGATCAAAAATACGACCAACATGCTCTTTTTGCCAGAAAAAAGGACATACACGAGACGAATGTATTACGCGGAAAAACACACCCTTTTGTATAGAGTGTGAAAAATATGGGCACGAATCTAGTTGGAGGTGTGCTTCCATTAGATTAGAAGCTCAAAATAAGGAAGGGTTTGGACGTACACAAAACCATCCTGTCGTTAATAGGGAATTTTTAAACAACAATTTGCAAACAGGACATAACACTACGTACCGTACCAATAATAATAATAATAGAAATAATAACAATAGGAATGGGAATACCCCTAGAAATAATTTAAAATGTGATTGGTGTCGTAGACTTGGTCATGTAGAAGCTGATTGCTACGCCAAGAGGGATTATCTGGCAAGGGAGAATAATGATCAAAACAAGGGAAACTACCAGGGGCCCAGCCAAGGCCAGTAAGCTGGGGACCCATTAAAAATAGCAAAATTAGGTCAAAAAGGGTAGAAATAGTAAATCATAAGGCTGAAGGGTCTGTGATCACATTAACTACTCAAACTCCTAAAAATAAGAGAAAACCGGTGGAGGAAAATATTGCAAATCAGACGTCTGAAGTGACCGTTGATACACATATTGATCCACCGTGGTTTGATTGTGAGGGAGTGACAATGGTAATTTTCGCATTAATACATTTCTTTATATATATGATAATAGCAATAGGGGCAAAAATGATTAAATTAGTAGCAGATGAAACTAATCGGCAAAGATGTGTATTGGAAGAAATGCAAATAGGTCAAAAGGTGAACAATATGTTTACAGGAATGTTGAAAAAGTTTGTAAATTTTATAACATGTTATGATAAAAAAATCAGACAACAGTTGAGTGGATTAAATAAAAAGAGAATTAACAAAATATACAATAGAAAGGGGGACTGCTTCAAATTGTCTAATGTAAGTGATGTGTTCATTGAAGTACCTTGCGAGGCAGCTAAAAATGGAAAACTCATATTACTAGTAGACTCAGGAGCAGATGCAAGCATAATAAAAGAAGGTGCATTGACACAACTACCGGGATTTGACAAAAATAGTAAGAAAGATTTTAATGGGGCTTTTGGTGGATGCGTAAGGACGTTAGGCACGACCAATATACAACACAGTAATATAAAGTGGTTACATTTAATAATGCATGTAGTATCTCTTGAACAAGGAATACCAGCAGACGGAATAATAGGACGGGATAACATATGGAACAGATCCGTAATAAACGCAATTAATAAGACCATAACATTCTACGATAAAGGAAAGAATCACACTATCCGATTACCAATGAAAACGCGAGCCGACATAGAAAATATTTATTACAATCATGAAATAAAAATCATGCCGAGAACCGCAAAAATAGTAGAAATTACACTAAAAACAAAAATTCCAATTGTATTAATACATAAACAAGAAATTTATCCTGGAGTATATTTGGGAGAAAGCTTATCGAATGTTAACAAAAATAAAGTTTATGTCTCAGTATTAAATGCTACAGAAAAGGACATTATAATAGACAACAATTTTAAACCGAAATTTTCAAATTTTAATCAGTATAGGGAATCAGATACAAACAATTCTACAATAAATACTATAAATTCAGTGAATATAAAAAATAGGATTAATTGATTATTAGAAAAAATTAACATTGATGAATCTTTAAATAAGGAGGAAATCACATCATTACAAAATCTTTGTATTTCTTATCACGATGTTTTTCACTTAGAAGGTGACGAACTGTCATACACGCCGATACTCAAACACGACATAACAACACAATGGAATCAACCACCAATTAACCAAAAGCAATACAAACTTCCACATACACATAGAGAGGAAATTAATAGACAGGTTAACAAAATGTTAGATGCTGGCATTATATCGCCAAGCATATCACCCTGGAATTCACCATTACTATTGGTACCGAAGAGGAGCGACAAAGACGGTAACAAAAAATGGAGACTTGTCATAGATTTCCGTAAATTAAATGACGTAACCATAAAACAGGTATTTCCTATCCCGCGAATAGATGAAATATTAGATCAATTAGGTCACAGTCGGTATTTTTCAACTTTAGATTTAGCAAGTGGCTATCATCAGGTCTTAGTAGAAGAAGGTGATAAAGAAAAAACTGCCTTCAGTACAGGACTTGGACATTTTGAATTCAATAGGATGCCTTTCGGTTTAACAGGGGCACCAGCAACTTTCCAGAGAATAATGAATCACATCTTAACAGGGTTACAGGGTATCGATTGTTTTGTATATCTTGATGATATAGTTGTGTATGGGAAAAATATAAGCGAACATGAACACAGATTAAGTAAAGTATTACAGAAACTAAGAGACCATAATTTAAAATTAAATACCGAAAAATGTCAGTTTTTACGTGGTGAAGTTGTATATTTGGGGCATAAATGTTCAGAACTTGGTGCGTTGCCAGACCCCGCTAAGGTCGAATGCGTAAAAAATATTCCAGTACCAAGAAACAGAAAAGAAGTACAAGCATTTTTGGGATTAATTAATTATTACAGAAAGTTCATAAGCAATATGGCAAGGTTAGCTTTACCAATTAATAATTTACTTAAAAAGGACGTTAAATTTAAATGGACGGAAGATTGTCAAAATTCATTTATTAAATTGAAAGAATCAATAATTTCACCTCCAATATTAGCATATCCAGATTTTACAAAAACTTTTTTACTAACAACAGACGCAAGTAACGAAGCAGTAGGTGCAGTCCTATCTCAAGGTGAAGTAGGAAGCGACCGACCGATCGCGTTTGCAAGTAGAACTTTAAATGGGGCAGAAAAACGATATTCTACCATTGAAAAGGAATTTTTAGCAATTGTTTGGGCAACAAAGAATTTTAGAGCATACCTATTAGGGCGACCATTCAAAATTTTTACAGATCATCAGCCTCTAAAAGGTATTGCAAATTTAAAAGATCAGACATCCCGCCTTGCTCGTTTCCGACACAAATTATCGGAATATGATTTTGAAATAAGGTACAAACCAGGCAAAAAGAATTTAAATGCGGATGCTTTAAGCAGAATTCCATATATAGAACCAGATATTACAGCCGTACAAACACGATCCAAAACTACACAAAATATTTTAGATCAGCAAATCACAAAAATAAAACCACAAATCAGTACACCAGTCGTAGATGAAACAATAATAGATACAAATAATGAAACGAATTCAGCTCAAATATTAACTGATCCAGATGAAATTAAAACCGTGATGAAAGATTTTCATGATTCAGCACTAGGAGGCCATCAGGGCACACTTAAAACATACTTTAGGATTAAGAAACAATTTAAATGGAGGGGAATGCAGAAACAAATAAAAGAATATGTTAGAAACTGTCCTAAATGCCAAATGAACAAAAGTTCAAAGTTAACAAAAATGCCAATGGTTTTGACAGATACGCCAACACGTCCATTCGATAAGGTTTATATGGACTTGGTAGGAATTTTACCTGAAACAGTGTCAGGAAATAAATATATTTTAACTTTTCAAGACGATTTTTCAAAATACATGTGCTGCGTAGCTATCCCAGACGCGGAAGCAAGCACAGTAGCCAAAGCTTTTTACGAGGAAATTATCACGCGTTATAATATTCCGAAAATTTTAATTACAGATAATGGTTCAAATTTTGTGTCAAAATTATTTTCAGACACGTGCAAGTTATTAAACAT
The DNA here is from genome assembly GCA_951804985.1 of Dryomyza anilis. Classification (NCBI taxonomy): domain Eukaryota; kingdom Metazoa; phylum Arthropoda; class Insecta; order Diptera; family Dryomyzidae; genus Dryomyza; species Dryomyza anilis. The sequence continues at coordinate 36,577,323 of OX638135.1, forward strand.
TAAAAAAATGCATATAACACCTTATCACCCGCAGGCGAATGGCTCGTTAGAACGAAGTCACAGACCTTTAGCGGAGTATTTGAGATGTTTTGCAAAAGAGGATGGGTCCAACTGGGACCAATGGTTGAATTCGGCAATGCATGTGCACAATAACACAGTGCATATGTCAACAGGGCAAACGCCTTGTCGTACTTTATACGGATTTGAATTTGACATGCCAACCAACCTAAAACGAAAATGTTCACCAATTTATAACAGTGAAGATTACAATAAGGTATTAAAATACCAAATACAGCGTACACATGAGATAGTCAGACAAAATCAAGAAAAAGCTAAGGAAAGATCTAAACGAAGTTACGATAATACATTAAATACGGTAGTTTTTAAGGAAGGAGATAAAGTTTTATTAAAAAACCAGAATAGGAAAAACAAATTTTCACCAATCTGGGTAGGTCCCTATGAAGTCCTTTCGATAATAAGTCCTGTGACAACAGTGATCTGTATCAAGGGAAAAGGGAAAAAATTCCATAATAACTTATTAAAAGCATATAATTCTTAAGTAATACACAATTGAACGAACAAATATTATTCACTGTCACTATAATTGGGGTAGGTCAGTGCTTCACTTTCATGGTCAAGAGCATTGTTTATGGAAACAAACGACAGAAAGATCATTGCACTTGAAGTACAGATAGGTGTTAGCGTAGCACACACTAAAGTGTAGCACATATAGAAGTGAGGAGCTAATGTTATAAGCGATAAAATGCAATTCAGCGTTTTGCATCTAGGAACACTGCACTAATGTACCGAAAATGAAATGCAGCGTAAAAATTTGAACAATAATTGAATGATAAGGAAAAATACAATACACAATCTAACAAAATTAACAAACGTTTTAAATGTGGTCATTACACGGTAATGAAAATATATATGTACCTATTGAATGTACAAAAGTAGTTATGCATAAATCGCGCGCGCTTACCATTATTGAAAATTGGCAATAATGATTCAATTCATAAATTAGTGCATGAATAAATAGCTAAGTATTTTTGAAAATAATTAGCATTGATTCATGTGCTAATGAAATTATAAAGAAAATAATGTCTATATATTAAGAAAAAAATTAAAGATTTTACAATTAAAGATTTACAGTAAAATGTTCGATATAAATATACAATTAAAATATAAAATTTTAATACTATGATGTAAGGTAATATAAACAAAGATTATGAATACTGAAAGTAAAAATGATGTTAAATATAAATTATTTATAAAGTTATTATAACATTACAAAGTAATAAGTATTTTTAAAAATAATCCTGGCTCTGGAAATGCATTTCAACCACGACAAAGAAATAAAACATGCACGAAGAAGAACTAGCAATACACCAAACAATAAAATTCGACGCAGAAGACACTAAGTTTAAATATTAATTGTCAAGGAAGATCGTTTGATTTTGTTGGGTAAAGGTCTGAAATGGTAATATTATGTAATGAAGTGCAAGAGACGAATGATAAAGAAACATGTGAGAGTCATGGCGCGGACAACAACAATTGTACATCAATAACATGTTTAATTAAAAGAAAGGAGCTCAATATAAACATGAATGTGGAATTTCGACAAATCAGCAAAATTGCGACTATTCTACCATAAAGAAGCAACAACATTTTACATCTTTACGTACATATAATTAAAAGATAACAATTTTATCACTCAAGGAACAAGCTAATATTTTGTAAATAAGTTGAAGGAGCTATTCCATATACACTTATTCAGCTGTCAATGCTAACCTTATGGAAAAAGAAATTTGACACATCAACAAAGTTATCATAATTGTACTAAATCAACAACATTTCACACATTATGCTGACAGTTTCTTCAACAAAAGAACATAATTTCTTAAAAGAGAAGACGAAAATTAAAAACACTAAGAACTTCAAATATTCAAATAATGTACAACAAGTGAAATATAAAAGAACAACATCAAACAACAACATGTACGTATAATTAAAGATGATTTCCGAAGATGACAATTTCGCTACAAGAACTCTTAAAACATTTAAAGAAGACAAATTCGTATTAATATCCAGAAATATAAAATTACAAAACTACCAATTTTAGTATCTGCTCTCAACAAAATACGATTCAATTTGACTGAAAAAAACAACGCAACATAGAAGACATCAAATTTAACAAAGCTTAGAAAATAAAGACGAAAGATGAGAATAAATGATGACAACAATGTTTTTCGATCAATGACAGAAACAAATAAAATGCAGCCAGCCAACCTATACACGTAAACAGAGAGTAACAGAACTAGCGATCACAGCAGTTTATGTTTTAAATTAATAGAAGACACAACTACATTTTTATTGTATAATTAAATAGACTAGAAATAAGTAAAGAAAAACTTGAAGAAACATTAAAAATATGAACACTATAAATATAAACAATAACTAAAATAACTCAACAAAAATTAAATGACTTATTTTCAATAAATAGCAAAAAAAAAAAAAAAAAAAAACAAATCGTTGCACAAATTAAAGCATTTAATGACTTAGATGAATAAACAAGAAAAACAACAGAGCAACACGGAACGCAGCGATTGCAAAGCGGTAACTTGATCAACTACTGTTTTGTCAATTGCAACGTTCAGTGACTTGTAATGTTATACATTTTTTTTTTATCAACAATATCACTAAAACTGCGACTATTAATTAAGTAACGAAGATAAGCATTAATAAGATTCTTAAAATGAAAATAAGTAAAATAAATTATAATAATAAGAAAAATAATTATTGATTTTATATATTATTGAAAGTTAAATAAATTAAGATATATTGTAATATTAATGATGTAAAAGAAAAAACTATTATTCTTTTTAATAATAATTTTTTCTTAAAATAAGGGGGGAAGAATGTTGTGAATCAGCAACGTTTTTTTTATGTATTTAAGAAAGACTGCACATAACCAGTATGCACATAAAGTTCAAATCTAAAAGCACAATAACAGATGCAAGTTAACGTAACATAACGTCTACGACGTAACTGGAAAGTGCATAATGTTTATGAGTGCATACTTTCAGGATATAAAATTAAGTCCGCTTGAAAGCAACGAAAAATGCACCGGTTGCAATTTGATCCGAGGCATGCGCTAGCAAGTGTGCCGTCTGTTTAAAAGCAACAACAAAAGCATTGGTTGTAATTTAAGTCAAGACTAACGCCAGCATGGGAACCAATTAAGAATTCAGCACATTGGAATTTTCTCAATTAATGATTTCACAATATTAGTAAATATATGATGTGGGGTTCATGAGGTTTTTAGTAGTACGTAGATTTAAGAATATGCGTGCTTGCATTTATGAGTTGTGTTTTAAGAAATAAGTATAAGCAAGGGGTTCGTGAGTCGCACGATACCGAGGTGATGAGTAGAGGTTAAGTATAGATTTTAAGCATGATGATTTTAACTGCCTTAGAGTGCAGACGTGTTTTCAGTTTAAACTCAAGCTTGTAAAAATACTTAAAAATAATTAATAAAAGTATAAAGCAAGTCTAAAATATCCTTGCGTTTTTATTCAATAATAAATGTTAGGAAAGAATTGTGGACTTCGAGGGAATATTGTCACTGACGGTTCCATTAATAAAGGCAAGTATAAAAGGACCCCTGGAGCCCGCAACAACGTCCTTTTTAAGTAAATTATTAATTGGTAAAGATAACCTTGCCATATTGCTTATAAACTTTCTGTAATAATTAATAAATCCCAAGAATGCTTGTACTTCTTTTCTGTTTCTTGGTACTGGAATATTTATTACGCATTCAACCTTAGCGGGGTCTGGCAGCGCACCAAGTTCTGAACATTTATGCCCTAAATATACAACTTCACGACGTAAAAACTGACATTTCTCGGTATTTAATTTTAAATTATGGTCTCTTAGTTTCTGTAATACTTTACTTAATCTGTGTTCATGTTCGCTTATATTTTTCCCATACACAACTATATCATCAAGATATACAAAACAATCGATACCCTGTAACCATGTTAAGATCTGATTCATTATCCTCTGGAAAGTTGCTGGTGCCCCTGTTAATCCGAAAGGCATCCTATTGAATTCAAAATGTCCAAGTCCTGTACTGAAGGCATTTTTTTCTTTATCACCTTCTTCTACTAAGACCTGATGATAGCCACTTGCTAAATCTAAAGTTGAAAAAATTCCGACTGTGACCTAATTGATCTAATATTTCGTCTATTCGCGGAATCGGAAATACCTGTTTTATGGTTAATTTACGAAAATCTATAACAAGTCTTCATTTATTGGTACCGTCTTTGTCGCTCCTCTTCGGTACCAATAGTAACGGTGAATTCCAGGGTGATATGCTTGGCGATATAATGCCAGCATCTAACATTTTGTTAACCTGTCTATTAATTTCCTCTCTATGTGTGTGTGGAAGTTTATATTGCTTTTGGTTAATTGGTGGTTGATTCCATTGTGTTGTTATGTCGTGTTTAAGTATCGGCGTGTATGACAGTTCGTCACCTTCTAAGTGAAAAACATCGTGGTAAGAAATACAAAGATTTTGTAATGATGTGATTTCCTCCTTATTTAAAGATTCATCAATGTTAATTTTTTCTAATAATCAATTAATCCTATTTTTTATATTCACTGAATTTATTGTATTTATTGTAGAATTTTTTTGTATCTGATTCCCTATACTGATTAAAATTTGAAAATTTCGGTTTAAAATTGTTGTATATTATAATGTCCTTTTTCTGTAACATTTAATACTGAGACATAAATTTTATTTTTGTTAACATTCGATAAGCTTTCTCCCAAATATACTCCAGGATAAATTTCTTGTTTATGTATTAATACAATTCGAATTTTTGTTTTTAGATTAATTTCTACTATTTTTACGGTTCTCGGCATGATTTTTATTTCATGATTGTAATAAATATTTTCTATGTCGGCTCGCGTATTCATTGGTAATCGGATAGTGTGATTCTTTCCTTTATCATATAATGTTATGGCATTATTAATTGCGTTTATTACGTATCTATTCCATATGTTATCCCGTCCTATTATTCCGTCTGCTGGTATTCCTTGTTCAAGAGATATTACATGCATTATTAAATGTAACCACTTTATATTACTGTGTTGTATATTGGTCGTGCCTAACGTCCTTACGCATCCACCAAAAGCCCCATTAAAATTTTTCTTACTATTCTTGTCAAAATCCAGTAGTTGTGTCATTGCACCTTCTTTTTGCATCTGCTCCTGAGTCTACTAGTAATATGAGTTTTCCATTTTTAGCTGCCTCGCAAGGTACTTCAATGAACACATCACTTACATTAGACAATTTGAAGCAGTCCCCCTTTCTATTGTATATTTTGTTAATTCTCTTTTTATTTAATCTACTCAACTGTTGTCTGATTTTTTTATCATAATTTTTTTATCATAAAATTTTAAACATATTGTTCAACTTTTGACCTATTTGCATTTCTTCCCATACACATCTTTGTCGATTAGTTTCATCTGCTACTAATTTAATCATTTTTGCCCCTAATGCTATTATCATATATAGAAAGAAATGTAATTATGCAAAAATTACCATTGTCACTCCCTCACAATCAAACCACGGTGGATCAATATGTGCATCAACGGTCACTTCCGATGTCTGATTTGCAATATTTTCCTCCACCGGTTTTCTCTCATTTTTAGGAGTTTGGGTAGTTAATGTGATCACAGACCCTTCAGCCTTATGATTCACTATTTCTACCCTTTTTGACCTAATTTTGCTATTTTTAATAGGTCCCCAGCTTACTGGCCTTGGCTGGGCCCCTGGTAGTTTCCCTTGTTTTGATCATTATTCTCCCTCGCCAGATAATCCCTCTTGGCGTAGCAATTAGTACGTACCTTAGTGTTATGTCCTGTTTGCAAATTGTTGTTTAAAAATTCCCTATTAACGACTGGATGGTTTTGTGTACGTCCAAACCCTTCCTTATTTTGAGTTTCTAATCTAATGGAAGCACACCTCCAACTAGATTCGTGCCCATATTTTTCACACTCTATACAAAACGGTGTGTTTTTCCGCGTAATACATTCGTCTCGTGTATGTCCTTTTTTCTGGCAAAAAGAGCATATTGGTCGTATTTTTGATCCATCCGTTTTATTTTGTGTTGATATTTTGTAATTCAGTGGGGTAGTTTTAAAATTATTGTTTTGAATACTATTCATTGGACTGGTTACAGATCGATGTTCGAAACTGTACACTTCCTCGGGGAAACTCGGACCCATTTGAATTGATATCTGGGCCTTTAATGCTTCATCTAATAAATCATTTATGTTTTCTACTTTGCTACTTAATAATAGAACCTTTATTGTCGGATCTTTTACACCTACCTTGAATGCCGTCAGAACTGAGTTTACTAGTTCCGTATTAAAAACGTCTGTAGGTAGATTTTTCTTTTTGTACCTTGAATCTGCTATTTCATTAGCGTTTGCCCATAATCCTTCTAATCTTCTTGCAAATGTCCACAGCTATTGAATTCTTCTTTGTTTTCTTCTGTAATTTTCAGACTTGCTAACGCACAACCGTCCATGAATCTATAAAGTTCAGTTTTAACGGACGGTGATTCCGATCCCATAAAAAATGGAACCACACTTCCTACGTATTTCGCTACAGTATCTAACGACATTTCTAATGTTGTCTCCGGTGCTGTTATTTTATCAAACTTCTCTTCAATCTGTAATGCCTCCTTATGATATAATGATGTTTCGTGGGCTAGCTTAACGATAACGAAAGATTCTAAAAATCTGATTTTCGAATCTAATACCCTTTCTTTATTATTGGCTTCTTCTAATGTTTTGAATTCTAGTCTGGGCTGTTGGCTCAGTGCTTGTTCAATTGATTCGTCCGAAATATCTCTATTTTTCAGCAAAGTTATTAATTTTTCGTTTTCTTCCTCTATTCCACTAGCCTGATCTAACAACTCCTGCCGTTCTTCTAAAATATCGTTTAATTTGATATTTAATGTAGTAAATTCTTCTTTCCAATCTTCTAATTCTTTTATTTTATGAGCAATTTTATGTTTCAAGAAGTATACTAACTGTTCAAAAACTACGTCAACTCTTTCGACTTCTGAGTATACCCGTGTGGTACTGACTTTATTTTTTTTTAATTCTAAAGTTTCTTTATTGTTAACTTCTGTACTAATTTGATTCCGCAATTTCTCAGTAAATCTGGGAAGTTGTCCTAATAAATTTCTATATGCTACCCCCAATTCCTCAAAGTTCGCCATATAATCATTAAAATATACAATTAAAATTTTTAAATTTGTTTAATTTCATTCTTTCTATCATTTAATTTCACCATTTATTTATTTTTTCACTCAAACTTACTAAAATTGACTCAATATTTAATTATACCTTCCTTTCCACTTCTGTGTTTCTTCATTTATTTTTTTTTAATGCTCCTTTAAATTCGTCCTTCAGTCCTTTTTGTAGATTCTTGAAAAACCGGCTGCGCCAAATTGTTGTGGGCTCCAGGGGTCCTTTTGTACTTGCCTTTTATTGATGAAACCGTCAGTGACAATGTTCGATGTTGCTCGAAGTCCACAATTCTTTCTTACATTTATTATTAAATAATAACGCATTGATATTTTAGACTTGCTTTATACTTTTATTAATTATTTTTAAATATTTTTACAAGCTTGAGTTTAAACTGAAAACACGTCTGCACTCTAAGGCAGTTAAAATCATAATGCTTAAAGTCTAAACTTAACCTCTACTCATCACCTCGGTATCGTGCGACTCATGAACCCCTTGCTTATACTTAGTTCTTAAAACACAACTCATAAATGCAAGCAAGCATATTCTTAAATCTACGTACTACTAAAAACCACATCGGATATTACTAATGTTGTGAAATCATTAACTGTGAGAAAATATCAATGTGCTGAATTCTTAATTGGTTCCCATGCTGGCGTTAATCTTGACTTAAATTACAACCAAAGCTTTTGTTGTTGCTTTTAAACAGACGGCACACTTGCTAGCGCGAGTCTCGGATCAAATTGCAACCAATGCATTTTTCGTTGCATTTTTTAATGAAAAATCTTCTTTTTTTTGTGGAAAGCTCACATTGAGATCTAAAGAAAATGTGTTTACATGAGAAAATATCTTGTTTAATTTTAAAGATATAGACTTGAACACGATTTTTTTTAAATTTTTGAAGACTTTACTTTACAAATTTACATATACCATTAACAAAAGTATTTTTAAAATCGGATAACTTTTGGATTTTTTACAATTTTTGAAAGATTTTTCATGAAAAAATGTTCATGTTTACTTATTTTTATCTCCATAACTATTAAAGATACAAACTCCATAATTAAACCTTAAGTTCTCTCTGTACAACACTTTTTAAACTTTTAAAATCGGTTGAGTGGTTCCGAAAATACAGAATTTCATCCGATTTAAGAGCGTTCGGGCACACTGTGCGCCGTGGCAGACACGCAAACTGTACATTTAGAACTAATGTATATAAGGTTGTAGAACTCATCGCAGATGATGTAATTTTCATTACCAATTATAATGGCGATCTCAAATCAAAAACTACAACTGAAAATCTTTGTGGAACTTGTATTATCCGAATTGATAATGAGACTATCCACATTGGTTAAAATACTTACGAAAGTAAAAAATCGTCTAACCGACAAGCCTTGCCGTCACTCCTGGCAAACGTTTCATTAAAAGGACACAGAGTTCACGATAAAAGCGTGCGAACGACAACGTCAGCAGTTCTAGCTTAAGTTATTGTTACTTTATTATTTAAATACATGTTGATTAAGAATAAAGAGTTAGTTCAATTTGGACATCGAAAGCTTAAACTACGTGTTTCATTTAAAGGCGGCCCGTGGTATGGCCGCAAGAATTATATTTTTTTGACGGAAGCTTTCAGCTTGTCATAACTTTAATAAATAAATAAATAAATAAATAAATAAATAAATAAGTAAATAAATAAATAAATAAATAAATAAATAAATAAATAAATAAATAAATAAATAAACAAATAACACTGAGATTCCGAACCACGGACACACCATTGTAAAACAAGTGAAATTTAATTATTTGAAATTTTCTTTTGAAAATTAAATAGAAAAATTAAAATATTAAAGAGTTAAATGTACCGATTGCTGTGAAAAATTTATAAACATTGTAAAATATATAAAACGGAAAAATTATATAGCAATATTAATATTAATATTAGAAAATTATAATAGATTACATTTTCAATAAAAATTGTTAAAAAAATGATTATTTTTTTTTGTAAGAATCCTTTCTATTCCTATTGGAAAATAAACACATAGATTGACACTGAGACTCTGAACCCTGAACCCAGTGTACAATTAAAAAATAAATAATATCAATTTAAATAATAAGTTTAAAAATACTTTATATAATTTTCGCTTCGTTAAAGTAAAAGCGAGTAAGCACCGATTGCTGTTATTTTTTTTTTGTTGTATTGAGAAACGTAGGGAGTTGCATTAAATAAACTTATAATTTATTAATAACTAGCTGGACCCGTGCACGACTCGTGCCAAGATTTTGTGAATTCAAAGATATGGAGCGATTTTAATAATATAAAAAACATTTTTATTATTTATATGAGGGGCCCGTGCTTAGCTGTTGAAGTTTTTTATTGGTTTTTTAAATGTGGTAACCAAATAATAATTCTCCGCCAAAACAACTTTTCTCAAAGACAATTCGTTCTCAGACTGCGCTTCCCCGTAGAATTATTCCGAGTAGAAATATTCCCCGTAAAATTCTTCTTTTTATTTGAAATTTTCTTTTGAAAATTAAATAGAAAAATTAAAATATTAAAGAGTTAAATGTACCGATTGCTGTGAAAAATTTATAAACATTGTAAAATATATAAAACGGAAAAATTATATAGCAATATTAATATTAATATTAGCAAATTATAATAGATTACATTTTCAATAAAAATTGTTAAAAAAATGATTATTTTTTTTTGTAAGAATCCTTTCTATTCCTATTGGAAAATAAACACATAGATTGACACTGAGACTCTGAACCCGGAACCCAGTGTACAATTAAAAAATAAATAATATCAATTTAAATAATAAGTTTAAAAATACTTTATATAATTTTCGCTTCGTTAAAGTAAAAGCGAGTAAGCACCGATTGCTGTTATTTTTTTTTGTTGTATTGAGAATCGTAGGGAGTTGCATTAAATAAACTTATAATTTATTAATAACTAGCTGGACCCGTGCACGACTCGTGCCAAGATTTTGTGAATTCAAAGATATGGAGCAATTTTAATAATATAAAAAACATTTTTATTATTTATATGAGGGGCCCGTGCTTAGCTGTTGAAGTTTTTTATTGGTTTTATAAATGTGGTAACCAAATAATAATTCTCCGCCAAAACAACTTTTCTCAAAGACAATTCGTTCTCAGACTGCGCTTCCCCGTAGAATTATTCCGAGTAGAAATATTCCCCGTAAAATTCTTCCACATAGAACGCTTTCCCGTAGAATTCTCCCCGTAGAACTCATCCCGGTAGAATTGTTCCCGGTAGCAATCTTTCCCGTAGAATTCTTCCCCGTGAGTTTTAGTGTGGTGAGTTTTAGTGTGGTGAATTATAGTGTGGTGGGTTTTAGTGTGGTGAATTTTAGTGTGATGATGTAATTTTCATTACCAATTATAATGGCGATCTCAAATCAAAAACTACAACTGAAAATCTTTGTGGAACTTGTATTATCCGAATTGATAATGAGACTATCCACATTGGTTAAAATACTTACGAAAGTAAAAAATCGTCTAACCGACAAGCCTTGCCGTCACTCCTGGCAAACGTTTCATTAAAAGGACACAGAGTTCACGTTAAAAGCGTGCGAACGACAACGTCAGCAGTTCTAGCTTAAGTTATTGTTACTTTATTATTTAAATTCATGTTGATTAAGAATAAAGGGTTAGTTCAATTTGGACATCGAAAGCTTAAACTACGTGTTTCATTTAAAGGCGGCCCGTGGTATGGCCGCAAGAATTATATTTTTTTGACGGAAGCTTTCAGCTTGTCATAACTTTAATAAATAAGTAAATAAATAAATAAATAAATAAATAAACAAATAAATAAAATAACACTGAGATTCCGAACCACGGACCCACCATTGTAAAACAAGTGAAATTTAATAATTTGAAATTTTCTTTTGAGAATTAAATAGAAAAATTAAAATATTAAAGAGTTAAATGCACCGATTGCTGTGAAAAATTTATAAACATTATAAAATATATAAAACGGAAAAATTTTATAGCAATATTAATATTAATATTAGAAAATTATAATAGATTACATTTTCAATAAAAATTGTTAAAAAAATGATTATTTTTTTTTTGTAAGAATCCTTTCTATTCCTATTGGAAAATAAACACATAGATTGACACTGAGACTCTGAACCCAGAACCCAGTGTACAATTTAAAAAATTAATAATATCAATTTAAATAATAAGTATAAAAATACTTTATATAATGTTCGCTTCGTTAAAGTAAAAGCGAGTAAGCACAGCACCGATTGCTGTTATTTTTTTTGTTGTATTGAGAAACGTAGGGAGTTGCATTAAATAAACTTATAATTTATTAATAACTAGTGGTAACCAAATAATAATTCTCCGCCAAAACAACTTTTCTCAAAGACAATTTTTTCTCAGACTGCGCTTCCCCGTAGAATTATTCCGAGTAGAAATATTCCCCGTAAAATTCTTCCACATAGAACGCTTTCCCGTAGAATTCTCCCCGTAGAACTCATCCAGGTAGAATTGTTCCCGGTAGAAATCTTTCCCGTAGAATTCTTCCCCGTAGACAATTTCCCAGTAGAAGTTTTAGTGTAGTGGGTTTTAATGTGGTGAGTTTCGGTGTGATGAGTTTAGGTGTGGTGAATTTTGGAGTGATGAGTTTAATTGTGTTAAATTTTTGTGTTGTGAATTTTAGTGTGGTGAGTTTTAGTGTCTTGAGTTTTAGTGTGATGAGTTTTAGTGTGGTGAGTTTTAGTGTGGTGAATTTTAGAGTGGTGAGTTTTTAGTTTGGTGAATTTTAGTGTGGTAGTTTTAGTGTGGTGAATTTTAGTGTGGTAAGTTTTAGTGTGGTGAGTTTGTTTTTCTTTTTCTTTCCTTTTTTTGTTTTTCCATTAGTTTGGATTGTAGTTTAATGTGATTTGTTTTGTTTTTGTATTTTTGCTTTTGTTTTGTGCTTATTTGCTTTTAATTTTTTTTGTATTTGAGTTTTTTTGTTTCATGTTCGTAGCTGGGGAAGTGCCGAGTTATATCCTATTGAAAGTTTAGGTTGCATGGGAGGTGCCACGCCTCTTTGTCCAATCCCGCCCATATATAGACTATCATTCCTTCCAGACCATACCGCTTCTGTGGTCAAAATTTCAAAAAAAACGGATCAGCCGTTTAGACGGAGAAGCGGAACAAACGTGATTGCTTTTGTTTTTGTATTTTTGCCATTGTTTTGTGCTTTTGTTTTTTTGTTTTTAAATTTTTTTTTGTATTTGAGTTTTTTGTTTCATGTTTGTATCTGGTATAGGTGCCAAGTTATATATATATATATATATATATATATATTTGTATATATATATATATATATATATATTTGTATATATATATATATATATATATATATATATATATATATATATATATATTTGTATATATATATATATATATATATATATATATATATATATATATATATATATATATATATATATATATATATATATATATATATATATATATATATATACCCAAGAAACATTTTAACGTAGCTCCGTAAACAAACGGAATCACAATTCCGTTTTTAACGGTACGTTTTTCGGTATTTATAATACGGATCCGTCGATCCGAAAACGGAAAATTTACGGCATGTTAAAATATTTCACTCCGTTTAAATGCCGTATATAGTCCGTATTTCGAACATACCGTTTTTCTGCCGTTTTTTCTCCGTAGTGTGTTATACGTTTGAACTCCGTTTGCTACGGTGCACACCGTTTTTATATCGTTTATACTCCGTAAAGTACGGGCATCATATACCGTTTTTATGCCTTTTTCATAACGATTGTCATTCCTTAATTTGAAAATGTTTAGTACGTTTAATTAAAGCTATGAAGCAGATGTGAATGTGGAATACAATGTAAGTGCCAATATTTATGCGAAAACAAATATTAAAGTGTATTTAAATTTCTTCAGATAAATCATGATTTGATTGAACATAATATGGTCATGAGGAACATCACGGGACATTATTTGCCAATATGATTAGCATGCATTCTAAGCGCATCTGGGGCTTCTGTCTCATATGCATGCCGTTGCGAGGAATTGTTGCTCGAAAACATCGACAAGCTTTTGAAATACCTTTCACATCTTCAAAATACACTGGCGGAGGCTTGCTGCAGCTGGAACATGGAGCTGTTTTGTTGGTACCTGTCGTCGCCTTGCGCAATATTTAATTTTGCGACATCAAATTAATAAGAATATACATAATGTAAGTAAACATGACATTTGTAATCATTGTTGCCAGTTTGTAGGACTTTTTCTTTTTTGCATATAGTTGCATTTTTATTTGCAAATTTCCCATTTGTGAATTTTTTTATTTTTATGGAAAAAGGGGTAATTTTATAATTTAATTTGAGTTCCACACAATAAAAAATTCTTGTCATTTTTGTGCTCATTTTTAATAAAAATGGGAATTGCGAGGTCATTTTGACTTGGTGTTAAATTAAAAATTTTTGAGTATAATTAAGCATAGTATTTTTTTTTTTTATTTTCAGATGTTTGTATCAAGAAATTTAAAGGTCTAGAAGCTAAATCAGTAATTCAATGGACACATTTTTTTTAATATTTAATATTATTTAAAATATATGTTTTATTTTATTTTATTATTAATACTGTTGTTGATTTTGTATTCATTTTTATATTAAAAAAAATCATTTCTTTTAAATAAAAACAAATATATAATATAATTGATTTGACTTTATTTATTTAAAGAAAATGAAAATGTTGCAAAAATATATGGAAAATATACCAATCCATATTATTTAAAAAATACGATATGAAAACGTTCCTTATACGGTACGTTTTTAAATGCACTCAACGGAGTGCACTCCGCATTATAACAATAATACGGTACGTATACGACACCCACTCCATTTTATTTTGAAAATACGGTACGTTAACGGTGCGTCGATACTGTATGAAAAACGGTTTCGAACACCGTTTTCGATGTCACGTTTTATCCGTTCTCTGTACCGCATACGGCTCCGTAATACGGTGCGTTTACGGAATCTGATTCCGTATAAGCTGTACCGTTAACGGCACGTTTACGGAACGTTTTGTTTCTTGGGTATATATATATATATATATATATATATATATATATATACTAACTGGACCCGTACACGACTCGTATACCAGGGCTGCTTAACTGGGTATTTTAGTTTTATTTTGATTTTAAAACAATCTTATAAAGTGACAATTAAATAAAGTGACGATTAAAATGAAAACAATATTTTAAATTTATTTGATTTTTGATTTTATTACTTTTATTTGTTTTTATTTATTTATTACCTTTTGACGATAATATAAATTATCAATTCATGAAATCTCAGATTAAATATGGCGATTAAATCGATGATCTTCTTATTAGTGATATCGAAGTTTGCATTAATTAGACGGTGAAATGAATGTTCATCCTCTTAGATCTCAATTACATTGAAAATGATTTTGACGATGTCATTCTACTCTGACTTCTATTAAGTAGACAGGTGATGAACGCCATGAATTTTTTCAATCGACGCTGTATTCTAAGACAGGTGATGAATATGATGATCTCGTTGATGATATCGATATATAAATTTTGAAATTATTATAATGATGATCTGTGATGTTGGCGAATTCAATCTACTCTGTCTTCTATTAAGAAGACAGGTGATGAACGCAATGATTTCATTCAATCGACGCTGAATTCTATGGCAAAGACAGGTGATGAATATGATGATCTCATTGATGATATCGACGTTTTAATTTCTAAATTATTATAATTATGATGATCTGATGTTGGCGATTTCAATCTAATCTGCAATGTATTGTTTCATTCTACGCTGAATTATATTACGAAGGCTGGATATGAATCTTGTTGGAGTTGATGTCGATAGTCAAATCTCGACATTATTACAACGATTTGTGTTGTTTATGATTTTAATATACAATGCCTTCTTTTATGAATGCAGTTGATCTACTCAATGAATTCCAAAACATTAAACTTATTGTTTTAGAAATCAGCATTTAAATTTTGAAATGATTTTGCAGATTTCAATGTACTCTAACATCAATAACGATGGCTATATGATTGTTGCATTTATATGACAAAAATATGCGTTTACTTATTATATCGTAATCTTGTTGATATCGCTTGTTCATGATTATTACAATCAAAACTCATTATGTCGTTTTTATGGTGAATTTTTAATAATTATAGACAGAGTTCTGAATTATAAATTCAAGATGATAACCACAAATTGTTAATGGTGATTTATTTTAAGTCTGTGTTTTTCTGACGTAGAAAATTAGCATGATGAAAATTAACTCCAAATTGAATTCAATCCTGAAGAGATGTGTACCGCTCTCTGAGTTTTATGATGTATGTATACAGCAACTTTTGATTGCTAAATTACTCAGAATAAATGATATCATTTGATATTGATGAACTTGTTTATTATATTTTTGTCGAAATCAATGAGTATTTGACGAAATTATACTGATGGATTTATTTAATGATCAAGTAGATGTCAACGTTGATATCATCAAGATTTATGATAAGCTCTAAATTAAAATATATATATTATAGCTGGACCCGTGCACGACTCGTGCCAAGATTTTGTGTATTCAAAGATATGGAGAGATATTATTAATATAAAAAACATTTTTATTATTTATATGAGGGGCCCGTGCTTATCTGCTGAAGTTTTTTTATTGGTTTTATAAATGTAGTAAACAAATAATAATTCTCCGCCTTAACAACTTTTCTCAAAGACAATTATTTCTCAGACTGCGCTTCCCCTTAGAATTCTTCCCCGTAGAACATTTCGCCGTAGAATTCTTCCCAGTAGAACATTTCGCCGTAGAATTCTTCCCAGTAGAAATATTCTCCGTATAATTCTTCCCCATAGAACGCTTTCCCGTAGAATTCCTCCCGATAGAATTCTTCCCGTAGAATTCATCCCGGTAGAATTCTTCCCTGTAGAATTATTTCCCGTAGAATGTTCACAGTTTTTCACAGTAGATGTTTTAGTGTGGTGAATTTTATTGTGGTGAGTTTTATTGTCGTAAGTTTTAATGTGGTGAATTTTTGTGTGGTGAATTTTATTGTGGTGAGTTTTAATGTGGTGAGTTTTAGTGTGAAGAATTTTATTGTGGTGAATTTTAGTGTGGTGAGTTTTTGTATGGTGAGTTTTAGCGTGGTGAGTTTTAATGAGGGAAATTTTGAGTGAGTTTCAAGGATTTTCGGTGGTTGTTAACCTGGTGCGAAATATCTTGATATCACTATAATAACTGTTGACATACACGTAATGTAAAATGTATCTTCTATGGGGAGTGCCATGCCTAATTCGGCGAAACCGTTTAGAATGGTTAAAAATAACGCTGACAAAAATTTAATTAAATTTGCTATCCCAATTGCTAATATGTGTTATATGGGAGGTGCCACGCCCAGTCCACCCAGCCCACGCCCAACATACATATTGTGGCATAATTTTATTCAATTCGGTATAGCAGTTTTGACGTCTATTCGAAATTTAAAAATATATATATATATTCGACAAAAACAAGAATGTTCGAAAAATTTCGAAAAAAAAATTACAAAAAAAAAGTTTGGACGACAATAAGAACGCAATGGTCGAAATCGACATTTTACAAAAAAAAATATTCAACAAAAACAACAATGATCAAAAAATTTCGAAAAAAAAAATGTTCAAAAAAAATTTTGGCCGACAAAAACAATGCAATGGTCAAAATCACCATTTTCCAAAAAAAAAAAAAAAAAAACGCCAAAAACAATGTCGAAAAAAATTGTTTTTCTTTTGATTTTTTGTTTTTGTTTTTGTTTTTCTTTCATTTTTTGTTTTGCCTTTAATTTGGATTTTTGTTTTATGTTATTGCTTTTGTTTTTGTATTTTTGCTTTTGTTTTGTGCTTTTGTGTTTTTGCTTTTAATTTTTTTTTGTATTTGAGTTTTTTGTTTCATGTTCAAAGCTGGTGAAAGTGCCGAGTTCTATCGTATGGATAGTTTAGGTTGTATGGGAGGTGCCACGCCTCTTTGTCCAATCACGCCCATATATAGACTATCATTCCTTCCAAACCATATCGGTAAAAATTTCATGAAAATCGGATCAGCCGTTTAGACGGCGAAGCGTAACAAACGTGATTGCTTTTGTTTTGTGCTTTTGATTTTTTTTTTTTTTGTATTTGAGTTTTTTGTTTCATGTTAGTACCTGGTGAAAGTGCCGAGTTATATCGTATTTGTCCAATCCCGCCCATATATAGCCTATCATTCCTTCCAGACCATACAGCATCTATCGTAAAATTTTCAAGAAAATCGGATCAGCCGTTTAGACGGAGAAGTGGAACAAACAAACAAAAGGACAAACCAACAAAAAGATTTATTATATTAATAGGATAGGATATATATATATATATATATATATATATATATATATATATATATATATATATATATATATATATATATATATATATATATATATATATATATATATATATATATATTCAGTCTACGGAAAACTGTTCTATGGGTTCGTATCGCTGGATGTACAAAATAAAAACACACTAATATTTGGTTTTAACTAGTATTATTTAAACTAGTATTAATTAACTTTATTTACTTAAATAACAACTTAATAACAATCACTTATAATCACTGTTGCATTACTACAATTTATCTTTATAATGTTCGCTCACGAGATGCACTAGTTCACTATCAAATCTCAACTGAAGTGAAGTACCTCAGATGCGGCTCCCTTATATACTGCATGCATCAGTTCGACACGTTTCGACAAGCTTCGACTTGTTTCGAGAACCTTCTACTCGTTTCTTGAATGACGCATGATATTGGCATCTCATTCGCACTCATGTGTTTTAATGTGCAGATCTTCTATCTCTTTCTCGCACATTGCTCAGTAAGCTGAATGATCTTTCGTCTCTTTCTAACACATTGCTTAGTGCGCTGAATTGTCGTGTGTCTCATTTATTATTGTTGAATGCACAATGGGAAAAATTACCTCTTTTCGTAACACTGCCCTCCACCTAAATCTGTTCGTCCCGAACAGATGTTAATCCTCTCTCTTTATATACGGCACCAACCTTTCTAAATGTATTACTTTCATTTTTCGTCTGACGCCTGTAGTATTCTGAATCCGATACACAATGTCATTTAGCCTTTTAATTATCCTGTACGGTCCTTCCCGGTGTGATTGTAGTTTTGGATTTATCAAATTCACTCGTGGCGGGCTACAAAGCATGACCAGATCTCCTTCCTTAAATCCCTCAGAGTTTGCTCTCAAGTCGTGTCTGGACTTCATCTTATCACTTGCAATTTGTATACTCTGCCTTAAAGACTGAAGCAACTCGTCTTGGTCTTCACTTTTCTTCTTGTCCAAAACACTTTTTGAAATCGGATTTTTCACATCCACGGCAGTACGTTCGCAATGTCCTCCTATATTGTATGGATTCGTCTTACCGCAACTCCTGACGGCTGTTCTTTTTGCGAATTCACATTGCTTACATCCAGTAGGCGGCAGACTTCTGATGTCCGACCCAATAGAAATGCTTCCTGACTTCTTCAATCGTTTTATTAATGCTCAAGTGACATCCATTGGTTCCACAATGGCATTTCAGTATTATGGCTTTTGTTTTTGACTTGGGAAAAACAATCAAATTTCGTGCAGATCTGGCATTTCAGTTTCCCAAACACGGTACAAACAACCATTTTGTAGTTTCAGGCTTTGCCACTGCGCCCAGTAAGCCCTGCTTATTGGACTGTTGGATGCTAACTCTTTCCATAATGGTTGTCTTTGTTGTTCCTTGAACGTCCGAATTTTTGCGATGTCGGAGTCCATCTTTTGAGCATTTCGTATTTGCTCTAGACTCCATTGCTCATCTGGCACGACACCCAATGAACGAATGTGAATTATGTTCGTTTTTTCATCTTCTCTCCGGCATTCTCCAGATTCCATTGTACACACTCGTGCCGACACAGTGCCTGCATTTCCAAGATGGCAACTGGTGTTATTCGGACTATCCTCAGATCTCTTTTCTGGTCTGTATCTCTTTGGTGGTTGTTTTTCACGACAGTCGCGTGCCATATGCCATATGTGTGTTTCTGTTGGCAACATAATGTTCGGATTTAACGCTGGATTTGGGTGCTCTACTTACTCCTTCACATACATTTTCTCTCTCCTCATGTTGTACACGTGTCTCCGTCGCTGGTCGGCACAATGTAGACGCTATCTCCTGCGTAAGCGCTGTGGTGACCGTTTCCATAAATGTCACCTTTGGGTTAGTCATTGTTGCCCGTTTTGTCTCAGGATCCCGTATGCCCTAAACGAATGCATTTATCTTGCACATTTCCAAGAAATCACTGGCTGAATCGGAATACGCCAAATGTGCAAGTCTCTCAACATTCGCAGCATATTCCTGCAACGATTCGCAATTATTTTGCCTTCGGAACTTCAGCTGTATTCTGTAAATAGGTGCCATGTGGTCACTGCCGTATTTTCGTGGCAATGCACCGTGACCGCTGAATAACTGTTTATGTCACTTTTTGGAACTGTCAGCAAAACTTCGGCTGCGCCTCCTTTAAGCGCCACGATAAGTGCGGCTACGCTGTCCTCATTATTCCATCGATTACTTACAGCCGTGGTCTCAAATTGGAGCTTGAAAATTTTGAACGCTGTGGTTCCATCGTAAATCGGCGATTTTAGCCTCGTACTACTAACAACATGCTGTGTAGGTCCATTTATCTGCAACACGTGCAAATCTTTTTTTATTTCCTGGATTTCTTTGTCTATACCATTTTCTAATCTTTGAATTTTATCATCAACATCATTTACTTTCAAGTTCATTTACTTTGCTATGTAGTGTATTAGAAACTTCCAGAAGCTGCTTAGAGTGTTCTTGCAGCTGTTCAGAATTTTCCTGAAGTTTCTGTTATATTTTGTTAGAATTTTCTACAAGTTCATGCTTCATGTCTAATTTGAGCTGATTGGAATTTTCTACAAGTTCGTGCTTCATGTCTAATTTGAGATGATTGGAATTTTCTAGAAGTTTCTGTTCCATTTTCTTGGAATTTTCTACAAGTTTTCTGTTCCATTTTATTGGAATTTTTTAGAAACTGTCTGGAATTTTCTTGAGCCATAATCTGAAATTGTCGTTGCATAGCTCCGATCAACTGGCTCATATCAAAAACTTGGGTATGTACTTTCTCCTCTGTGTCCAGATTATTCGATGACGGTGCTGCAACTTCCACTTCAAAATTGTGCATCGTAAGATCAATGCCCTGCGCCTCTAATTCGTCCATTATGCACTTTTGCAGCTCTACTTTCGTACCAGCAGTTGGATGATCACGATTCGCCAACTCCTTCTTTAGCTGGTCGAATTTAAGTTGTTCAAATTTAACCATTTTGTATCACAATCCCACTTCTGACACCAATGTTACTATAATTCAGTCTACGGAAAACTGTTCTATGGGTTCGTATCGCTGGATTGTGTACAAAATAAAAACACACTAATATTTGGTTTTAACTAGTATTATTTAAACTAGTATTAATTAACTTTATTTATTTAAATAACAACTTAATAACAATCACTTATAATCACTGTTGTATTACTACAATTTATCTTTATAATGTTCGCTCACGAGATGCACTAGTTCACTATCAAATCTCAACTGAAGTGAAGTACCTCAGATGCGGCTCCCTTATATACTGCATGCATCAGTTCGACACGTTTCGACAAGCTTCGACTTGTTTCGAGAACCTTCTACTCGTTTCTTGAATGACGCATGATATTGGCATCTCATTCGCACTCATGTGTTTTAATGTGCAGATCTTCCATCTCTTTCTCGCACATTGCTCAGTACGCTGAATGATCTTTCGTCTCTTTCTAACACATTGCTTAGTGCGCTGATTTGTCGTGCGTCTCATTTATTATTGTTGAAGGCTTGCACAGTGGGGCAAATTACCTCTTTCGTAACAAAATATATATTTATATATATATATATATATATATATATATATATATATATATATATATATATATATATATATATATATATATATATATATATATATATATATATATATATATTATTTTTTTTTTCTTTATTATCTCGGTACCAAAATAATTCAGAGAATACTATTTGGAAAAAAAATTGATTGAAATTTAAATTGAAAAAAAAAATTAAAACGTACAGTTGAGTTAGAGTAATCAGCTTATATAGAAGAGGAATATTTAAAGTTAAGAAATTTTTTAAAAGTTAGAAATATTTCTGAGGAATCAATAAATAATTCTGTCAGACGCCAGGCAAAGGAGGAGAACGCGACGCACATTAGTAAAAACATAGTCAAAAGGTCGCATTAGAGGTAACTAAAAATTTTGGAATTTAAACTTTTTTCTTAGTTGTTCGTAATTTGGACACATCAATAATATAGAAAATGAGCTTTGCAAGTCATTTGACCCTTGGGCCAAATGGCTTATGGTCTACGGTCATCTAAAGTAAGCTTTTTTTGATAGAAATTTTCTTTACCTAAAAAATGTAATTTTCAATGCTGTATATAAATCGCTGTAGAATCGTCATTTTTATTGGAATCTGATAATAGTAGTTACATTAAGAACATTAATACAAACAATTTATGGTAAAAATTGTATTTTAGTTCTAATTGTTTAGGTAAATATGGGTTGTTAACTTATCTTTTAATTTTTAAATTTTCTTATTTAATTTTGTATTTTCAATGGAATAGAACATGTTTGGATCATCTCGGATCAACCAAATACTTATGTTCTGATTAGTAGGATCTTTTACCTACATACCAGTACTAAATTTATCTGCAACTAATGAAGATATTTCGATTTTAAAATATCTCCATATATATATGAAACAAAATTTTGACTTATCTCGATTAATTCTTACTAGTGTTTGGAAACCCAAGAAAAAATGGTCAGCCATTTTACCGTATGACATTTTAACACATTAAAACCTTATTTAAAACGTTTTGTCTAATATTTTTAACAGAAAACGTCCAAAAAGGGTTAAATAAAAGTATATACTATTTGATTACAAGTCTTCGATAATAAAAATTTGAATAATGTATTGAGTTATACTAGTTTTTTTCATATGATTTCATTTAATGTGTAGCCCACTTTAACTAACTATAATAAAGTTTTTAAGCTCCAATTTTCAAAATAATGATACACGTGTATTTTTACTTTTGACTGGCTATCCGAATCCATTGTCATTACATTGACATTTTAGTTTGATTTTAAACTGCGCATTTCTTCGAAAGTCTTAACTAACCGGCTGTATGGTATCAGCCCTTGGTAGCAAAAAACAAAAAATCCTAGTCCTAAAAATGTAGAAACTAGCGCTTAAAACAGTCGATGTGAGCGTTTTTGCTATGTTTTTTCCAATGTGCGACGTTGGAACAAGCGAACAACAAAATAGTAGTTTAACGCGCGTATTAGATATTTGAATGAGGAAGTTAAGACAGCGCACGAAACCTCCTTATACCACAAGGATAATATAGGGACTGAGGACACATTATTAAAAATGCAGTGCCATACTTCGTAGGAGCGGACTCATCATCTCTGAGAACGGATC
Source organism: Dryomyza anilis (assembly GCA_951804985.1). Classification (NCBI taxonomy): domain Eukaryota; kingdom Metazoa; phylum Arthropoda; class Insecta; order Diptera; family Dryomyzidae; genus Dryomyza; species Dryomyza anilis. The sequence goes on from OX638135.1 coordinate 36,600,291, forward strand.
TTCACTGTTTTATTGAAACGTGGGAAATGGTGAGGGCAGAACTGAAGCCGGAACAAATGACGGAATTTATTAAAGGCGTTAGGCTTCATTTACAGTGTGATACTTTTGATTTAGTAAGTACAAAGGAGTTTGAGTCAATAGATGAACTATACTACCTATTAAGAAATACGTATTTGGAGTGTAGGTAGATGCCATTCAATATGACATTAGAAAGGCATCTCAGTATCCGAGGGAAAATATTAGATCATTTTTGAGGAGAAACACTCCGTATTGCATGAACTGTAGTAGTTATGGACATGAAAAGTATGCAGAGCGTTCGGGTCAGAATGGTTTTTCAGGACATACTGTTCCCCAAGGAAGTCAGCCACCCGTACCTCAGGTAAATGGTCAATCCAGAACAAAGGCGGAGGTACTCCAGGTTTGTGATGCGATTGGTGCCATAGGGGGACACGTCTAGTGGGATTGTCGCGTGAAACGCGATACACGAGTGTTTCAAGAAAATAATGGTAATGAAAATTTTGCAAACAGGCCAGTACTTGTAGAAGTTCCAAATAGGGCACTACAACAAAATAAAACAGATAATATTATTATCGCAGAAAACAAAAAATGAAGATACATATTAATGAAGATAGAAATCTTCCAACAAAAACATATAATGAACTAAAATAATAAATTGACACGAAAAATGAACAGAATATAGAAAATAAGATCAAACATACGACAAGACTGTGGAAAATGAAATTAGCTTCACAATTAGGTGTACATCGTAAAATATTTAACCAACATGGAGAGTGTTTCAAGGTATCCGATACGAGTGATGTGTTCATTGAAGTACCTTGCGAGGCAACAAAGAATGGAAACTTACTCTATTAGTGGATTCTGGAGTTGAGACCAGCCTGATTAAAGAAATTAGGATGGCATATTTGCCGAATTTTAATAAAAAATATTCAAAAAGATCTGAGTGGTGCTTTTGATGGATGCGTTAGAAAGTTAGGTTCCACCAATATTCAGCACACAAGTTTAGAAAACATGAGTTTAACGCTACACGTAGTGTCACTTGAACAAGGGGTGCCTGCAGATGGAATAGTCGTGCGTGACAATCTCTGGAACAGATCAATAATAAATGCGGCCATGGTCGTATCATTGCCGCTAAAAACAAAAATTCCTATCGTTTTGCTACACAAACAGGTATTTCAGCCGGGAGTATATTTGGGAGAGAGTTTAACAAATGTTAGAAGGAATAGAGTATATTTATCAATTTTAAATGCCACCGAAAAGGAGGTGACCATTGGTAACAATTTCAAGTCACAATTTTCAAATTTAAACAAATATAAAGAAGCAACAAAGGCGAGTTCCACATTAAATACTATAAATTCGGTTAATATAAACCACTTGGGAAGGTTAGATCACATGCGAAATTTTAAAGTAGGAGTTGTTATGATAGTTAGGATTATCAAAATTATAGTCGGCCGACTATACATACCCTACACATATGTGTGGTTACCATTCAAAGTGGTATATAGGTCACCAGGGAATACGAATCCGGAAAATAACTACAAACTTACAATCGCTGAAGAATTTCCATTCATTTGATACCCATATTTACAAATGGGTAGGTGTACCGAATTTCGATTTTTTTTTTTGGGAACCACAAGTCGTTTCGCGGGAAAACATTATTTTCATATATTTGTGCATGAAGTATATTTGACAAAAAAAAATTAACTAAGCACGTAAACAGTAAAATTGAGCTGTAGATGTACATTTTATATGAGGTATTTTAATATAAATTGTCAGATCACAGGTCACAGGTCACTAGCCAATTTTTTCGCACTTAGAGCGTAGGTATATAAGTAATCTAAGGTATCAGTTTCATTCATCTAACTCTTCAATATTTAAGTAGTAGGGATTTTAACAGACAGACAGACGGACATTGATAAATCGACTCAGGAGATCATGCTGATCAATAGATTATTAGGGAATGTAAAGATCGATGAATTATTGAATAAAGAATAAGTGGCATCTTTGCAAAATATTTGCTTGTCATATCATGACGTTTTTCATTTAGAAGGGGATGAATTAACATTAATTCCGGTATTAAAACATGAAATACCCACACTGTGGAATCAGCCAATAATTAATCAGAAACAGTATAAACTTCCTCATAGATGTTAGACGATGGAATTATTTCATCAAAAATGACGGCTTGGAATTACCCATTATTATTGGTACCCAAAAGGAGCGGCAATAAGTGGGAATAGAGTGGTAGTAAGAAATGGAGGCTGGTTATAGATTTCCGTAAATTAAATGCCGTTACCATTAAACAGGTATTTCCTATACCACGAATAGATAAAATTTTAGACTAGCTAGGTCATAGTCGGAATTTTTCAACACTAGATTTAGCAAGTGGTTACCATCAGGTTTTAGTTGAAGATAATGACAAAGAAAAAACTGCTTTCAGTACAGGTCTTGGTCATTTTGAATTTAACAGAATGCCATTCGGTTTAACAGGTGCACCGGCCACTTTTCAAAGAATAATAAAACACATACTAACAGGTTTACAGAGTATTGATTGTTTCGTTTATTTAGATGACATAGTGGTATATGGGAATAATTTAGCAGAACACGAGCATAGGCTATGCAAAATTTTGCAGAAGCTGAGAGAAAATAATTTGAAATTAAGGGAAATGTCAGTTATATAATTAGGCCATAAGAGTTATGAGTTAAGTGCACTACCAGACCCAGCCAAAGTAGAGTGTGTAAAAAATATTCCGGTTCCGGTTGAAGGCTTGCACAGTGGGGAAAATTACCTCTTTCGTAACAAAATATATATTTATATATATATATATATATATATATATATATATATATATATATATATATATATATATATATATATATATATATATATATATTTTATATGTATATATATATATATATATATATATATATATATATATTATTTTTTTTTTCTTTATTATCTCGGTACCAAAATAATTCAGAGAATACTATTTGGAAAAAAAATTGATTGAAATTTAAATTGAAAAAAAAAATTAAAACGTACAGTTGAGTTAGAGTAATCAGCTTATATAGAAGAGGAATATTTAAAGTTAAGAAATTTTTTAAAAGTTAGAAATATTTCTGAGGAATCAATAAATAATTCTGTCAGACGCCAGGCAAAGGAGGAGAACGCGACGCACATTAGTAAAAACATAGTCAAAAGGTCGCATTAGAGGTAACTAAAAATTTTGGAATTTAAACTTTTTTCTTAGTTGTTCGTAATTTGGACACATCAATAATATAGAAAATGAGCTTTGCAAGTCATTTGACCCTTGGGCCAAATGGCTTATGGTCTACGGTCATCTAAAGTAAGCTTTTTTTGATAGAAATTTTCTTTACCTAAAAAATGTAATTTTCAATGCTGTATATAAATCGCTGTAGAATCGTCATTTTTATTGGAATCTGATAATAGTAGTTACATTAAGAACATTAATACAAACAATTTATGGTAAAAATTGTATTTTAGTTCTAATTGTTTAGGTAAATATGGGTTGTTAACTTATCTTTTAATTTTTAAATTTTCTTATTTAATTTTGTATTTTCAATGGAATAGAACATGTTTGGATCATCTCGGATCAACCAAATACTTATGTTCTGATTAGTAGGATCTTTTACCTACATACCAGTACTAAATTTATCTGCAACTAATGAAGATATTTCGATTTTAAAATATCTCCATATATATATGAAACAAAATTTTGACTTATCTCGATTAATTCTTACTAGTGTTTGGAAACCCAAGAAAAAATGGTCAGCCATTTTACCGTATGACATTTTAACACATTAAAACCTTATTTAAAACGTTTTGTCTAATATTTTTAACAGAAAACGTCCAAAAAGGGTTAAATAAAATTATATACTATTTGATTACAAGTCTTCGATAATAAAAATTTGAATAATGTATTGAGTTATACTAGTTTTTTTCATATGATTTCATTTAATGTTTAGCCCACTTTAACTAACTATAATAAAGTTTTTAAGCTCCAATTTTCAAAATAATGATACACGTGTATTTTTACTTTTGACTGGCTATCCGAATCCATTGTCATTTCATTGACATTTTAGTTTGATTTTAAACTGCGCATTTCTTCGAAAGTCTTAACTAACCGGCTGTATGGTATCAGCCCTTGGTAGCAAAAAACAAAAAATCCTAGTCCTAAAAATGTAGAAACTAGCGCTTAAAACAGTCGATGTGAGCGTTTTTGCTATGTTTTTTCCAATGTGCGACGTTGGAACAAGCGAACAACAAAATAGTAGTTTAACGCGCGTATTAGATATTTGAATGAGGAAGTTAAGACAGCGCACGAAACCTCCTTATACCACAAGGATAATATAGGGACTGAGGACACATTATTAAAAATGCAGTGCCATACTTCGTAGGAGCGGACTCATCATCTCTGAGAACGGATCTTCACTGTTTTATTGAAACGTGGGAAATGGTGAGGGCAGAACTGAAGCCGGAACAAATGACGGAATTTATTAAAGGCGTTAGGCTTCATTTACAGTGTGATACTTTTGATTTAGTAAGTACAAAGGAGTTTGAGTCAATAGATGAACTATACTACCTATTAAGAAATACGTATTTGGAGTGTAGGTAGATGCCATTCAATATGACATTAGAAAGGCATCTCAGTATCCGAGGGAAAATATTAGATCATTTTTGAGGAGAAACACTCCGTATTGCATGAACTGTAGTAGTTATGGACATGAAAAGTATGCAGAGCGTTCGGGTCAGAATGGTTTTTCAGGACATACTGTTCCCCAAGGAAGTCAGCCACCCGTACCTCAGGTAAATGGTCAATCCAGAACAAAGGCGGAGGTACTCCAGGTTTGTGATGCGATTGGTGCCATAGGGGGACACGTCTAGTGGGATTGTCGCGTGAAACGCGATACACGAGTGTTTCAAGAAAATAATGGTAATGAAAATTTTGCAAACAGGCCAGTACTTGTAGAAGTTCCAAATAGGGCACTACAACAAAATAAAACAGATAATATTATTATCGCAGAAAACAAAAAATGAAGATACATATTAATGAAGATAGAAATCTTCCAACAAAAACATATAATGAACTAAAATAATAAATTGACACGAAAAATGAACAGAATATAGAAAATAAGATCAAACATACGACAAGACTGTGGAAAATGAAATTAGCTTCACAATTAGGTGTACATCGTAAAATATTTAACCAACATGGAGAGTGTTTCAAGGTATCCGATACGAGTGATGTGTTCATTGAAGTACCTTGCGAGGCAACAAAGAATGGAAACTTACTCTATTAGTGGATTCTGGAGTTGAGACCAGCCTGATTAAAGAAATTAGGATGGCATATTTGCCGAATTTTAATAAAAAATATTCAAAAAGATCTGAGTGGTGCTTTTGATGGATGCGTTAGAAAGTTAGGTTCCACCAATATTCAGCACACAAGTTTAGAAAACATGAGTTTAACGCAACACGTAGTGTCACTTGAACAAGGGGTGCCTGCAGATGGAATAGTCGTGCGTGACAATCTCTGGAACAGATCAATAATAAATGCGGCCATGGTCGTATCATTGCCGCTAAAAACAAAAATTCCTATCGTTTTGCTACACAAACAGGTATTTCAGCCGGGAGTATATTTGGGAGAGAGTTTAACAAATGTTAGAAGGAATAGAGTATATTTATCAATTTTAAATGCCACCGAAAAGGAGGTGACCATTGGTAACAATTTCAAGTCACAATTTTCAAATTTAAACAAATATAAAGAAGCAACAAAGGCGAGTTCCACATTAAATACTATAAATTCGGTTAATATAAACCACTTGGGAAGGTTAGATCACATGCGAAATTTTAAAGTAGGAGTTGTTATGATAGTTAGGATTATCAAAATTATAGTCGGCCGACTATACATACCCTACACATATGTGTGGTTACCATTCAAAGTGGTATATAGGTCACCAGGGAATACGAATCCGGAAAATAACTACAAACTTACAATCGCTGAAGAATTTCCATTCATTTGATACCCATATTTACAAATGGGTAGGTGTACCGAATTTCGATTTTTTTTTTTGGGAACCACAAGTCGTTTCGCGGGAAAACATTATTTTCATATATTTGTGCATGAAGTATATTTGACAAAAAAAAACTAACTAAGCACGTAAACAGTAAAATTGAGCTGTAGATGTACATTTTATATGAGGTATTTTAATATAAATTGTCAGATCACAGGTCACAGGTCACTAGCCAATTTTTTCGCACTTAGAGCGTAGGTATATAAGTAATCTAAGGTATCAGTTTCATTCATCTAACTCTTCAATATTTAAGTAGTAGGGATTTTAACAGACAGACAGACGGACATTGATAAATCGACTCAGGAGATCATGCTGATCAATAGATTATTAGGGAATGTAAAGATCGATGAATTATTGAATAAAGAATAAGTGGCATCTTTGCAAAATATTTGCTTGTCATATCATGACGTTTTTCATTTAGAAGGGGATGAATTAACATTAATTCCGGTATTAAAACATGAAATACCCACACTGTGGAATCAGCCAATAATTAATCAGAAACAGTATAAACTTCCTCATAGATGTTAGACGATGGAATTATTTCATCAAAAATGACGGCTTGGAATTACCCATTATTATTGGTACCCAAAAGGAGCGGCAATAAGTGGGAATAGAGTGGTAGTAAGAAATGGAGGCTGGTTATAGATTTCCGTAAATTAAATGCCGTTACCATTAAACAGGTATTTCCTATACCACGAATAGATAAAATTTTAGACTAGCTAGGTCATAGTCGGAATTTTTCAACACTAGATTTAGCAAGTGGTTACCATCAGGTTTTAGTTGAAGATAATGACAAAGAAAAAACTGCTTTCAGTACAGGTCTTGGTCATTTTGAATTTAACAGAATGCCATTCGGTTTAACAGGTGCACCGGCCACTTTTCAAAGAATAATAAAACACATACTAACAGGTTTACAGAGTATTGATTGTTTCGTTTATTTAGATGACATAGTGGTATATGGGAATAATTTAGCAGAACACGAGCATAGGCTATGCAAAATTTTGCAGAAGCTGAGAGAAAATAATTTGAAATTAAGGGAAATGTCAGTTATATAATTAGGCCATAAGAGTTATGAGTTAAGTGCACTACCAGACCCAGCCAAAGTAGAGTGTGTAAAAAATATTCCGGTTCCGAAAAATAGGAAGGAAGTTCAAGAATTTTTACGCTTAATTAATTATTACAGAAAATTTATAGGAGGTATGGCGAAGTTGCCATTACCAATAAACTTTTGCTAAAAAAGGACGCTAAGTTCATATGGAGTGTTAATTTTCAAAATTCGATTTCAAAAGATAAACAATCAATCACACTAGCATATTATACTAGCATATCCTTTTTGTTCACGACAGACGCCAGTTCGGCGCGGTTCTGTAACGTACCCAATAACGTCATCTATTTACATAATAATAATAATTTGGCACTACAGCCCTGTATAGAACTGTGCGTTTTATATTTGTACTCAAAGTGGTGGGACCTACAGTTTATTGCCGAATCCGAACGGTGGGTGAGAGCTTTTCATAGGCAATGTTTTACTCTCGTAGGTTTGCCATTTACTGCCGAGAGGTAGCGCGGTATAGAAAAATGTTTCTATGAAAAGATGTTGTTAGCCCTAGTCCAGGCTTGATCCGGGGACATTTCGGCTCGCAGTCCAACGCACTAACCACTGAGCTACCGCGGCTACAATTTACATCACTATATTTTATTCTAGGTTTTTAATTGTCAAAATAGTTACGACAAATTAATGTTAAAATTATGAATGTCAAACTAGGATTAAGAGTAAAAATATAATGTTTTTATGTAAATAAAATCAATCATCATTGAACAGCCAAACAATCGGCATCATCTTTTAATTAAGCCAATTATCGGCACACTAACTTGCCTTGGCACTTTTGAGTGCCGGCAGTTTAAATACACTTTAAGCCAGTGGTGTTATTAAGCGCCGGCAAAATTAATAGGCAGGATTAAATTTCTTTTATAAAAACGTTCCCCTACGTTTACTAAATGTCCGCCCAAATATCCATCGTTACATGGCGATCTTGCCAAATTTGGCCAAAAAATGTTAAGCCCACTGAGGCACCAGAGGAGGAGAACGTGCCAAGTGGACAAATAAGCGACGTTCCGCTGCACCAATTTGGAAGCAGCTGTCACGCAAACACAGCGAAAAAAATCCAAAAACAAGCAAAAACAACCGAGCAAAAAATTTTAAGCAACGAAAGAGAGTTCCACAATAAATAATATAAACTCGTATAATATAAAAAATAGAATTGATAGATTATTAATTAAATACACAATAAGCTGAATTAAAAAAATTAAAATTACTTAAAAAAACACTTTTGCTTTTAATATATATACATTATATTTTTATAATTAATAAAATTCACTATCAAAAAATACACAAATTTAAATTTATGTAAACAAAAACATGCTAATCACAACTAAATCAGCAGAAAAACATAATAATAACATAAAGTTACATGCATGGCTTAGACGTCAAACGTCAAAACAGCCACACAGCGAAAGTAAAACTAATTTTTACATAAGAAAAAAAAATATTATAAAAAGAACATAAATAATAAAATAAAAATATATAAACATAAAATAAAATAATCTAAAAAAAAAAAATCTCAAACAAAAAAATGTAGTTTTGTATCTAAAAAAAAACGGAAAATTCAAGTCGACAAAATTTAATTTGCAGCAGAATGAACTCATAAGAACTACATCATGTAGCCATAATAACCATTTAAATTGTTTCCATGATTATTATTTAGAATCACAAACTTGTCCCCTATGTAATGAATACATAATGGTGTAGTTTAGTGAGAATAAAATAAAAACATTATATTAAATATATATACATATATATATATATATATATATATATATATATATATATATATATATATATATATATATATATATATACATACATATGCATATACATATACCTATACATATACATATACATATACATATACTTATACATATACATATACATATACATATACATATACATATACATATACATATACATATACATATACATATACATATACATATACATATACATATACATATACATATACATATACATATACATATACATATACATATACATATACATATACATATACATATACATATACATATACATATACATATACATATACATATACATATACATATACATATACATATACATATACATATACATATACATATACATATACATATACATATACATATACATATACATATACATATACATATACATATACATATACATATACATATACATATACATATACATATACATATACATATACATATACATTATACATATACATATACATATACATATACATATACATATACATATACATATACATATACATATACATATACATATACATATACATATACATATACATATACATATACATATACATATACATATACATATACATATACATATACATATACATATACATATACATATACATATACATATACATATACATATACATATACATATACATATACATATACATATACATATACATATACATATACATATACATATACATATACATATACATATACATATACATATACATATACATATACATATACATATACATATACATATACATATACATATACATATACATATACATATACATATACATATACATATACATATACATATACATATACATATACATATACATATACATATACATATACATATACATATACATATACATATACATATACATATACATATACATATACATATACATATACATATACATATACATATACATATACATATACATATACATATACATATACATATACATATACATATACATATACATATACATATACATATACATATACATATACATATACATATACATATACATATACATATACATATACATATACATATACATATACATATACATATACATATACATATACATATACATATACATATACATATACATATACATATACATATACATATACATATACATATACATATACATATACATATACATATACATATACATATACATATACATATACATATACATATACATATACATATACATATACATATACATATACATATACATATACATATACATATACATATACATATACATATACATATACATATACATATACATATACATATACATATACATATACATATACATATACATATACATATACATATACATATACATATACATATACATATACATATACATATACATATACATATACATATACATATACATATACATATACATATACATATACATATACATATACATATACATATACATATACATATACATATACATATACATATACATATACATATACATATACATATACATATACATATACATATACATATACATATACATATACATATACATATACATATACATATACATATACATATACATATACATATACATATACATATACATATACATATACATATACATATACATATACATATACATATACATATACATATACATATACATATACATATACATATACATATACATATACATATACATATACATATACATATACATATACATATACATATACATATACATATACATATACATATACATATACATATACATATACATATACATATACATATACATATACATATACATATACATATACATATACATATACATATACATATACATATACATATACATATACATATACATATACATATACATATACATATACATATACATATACATATACATATACATATACATATACATATACATATACATATACATATACATATACATATACATATACATATACATATACATATACATATACATATACATATACATATACATATACATATACATATACATATACATATACATATACATATACATATACATATACATATACATATACATATACATATACATATACATATACATATACATATACATATACATATACATATACATATACATATACATATACATATACATATACATATACATATACATATACATATACATATACATATACATATACATATACATATACATATACATATACATATACATATACATATACATATACATATACATATACATATACATATACATATACATATACATATACATATACATATACATATACATATACATATACATATACATATACATATACATATACATATACATATACATATACATATACATATACATATACATATACATATACATATACATATACATATACATATACATATACATATACATATACATATACATATACATATACATATACATATACATATACATATACATATACATATACATATACATATACATATACATATACATATACATATACATATACATATACATATACATATACATATACATATACATATACATATACATATACATATACATATACATATACATATACATATACATATACATATACATATACATATACATATACATATACATATACATATACATATACATATACATATACATATACATATACATATACATATACATATACATATACATATACATATACATATACATATACATATACATATACATATACATATACATATACATATACATATACATATACATATACATATACATATACATATACATATACATATACATATACATATACATATACATATACATATACATATACATATACATATACATATACATATACATATACATATACATATACATATACATATACATATACATATACATATACATATACATATACATATACATATACATATACATATACATATACATATACATATACATATACATATACATATACATATACATATACATATACATATACATATACATATACATATACATATACATATACATATACATATACATATACATATACATATACATATACATATACATATACATATACATATACATATACATATACATATACATATACATATACATATACATATACATATACATATACATATACATATACATATACATATACATATACATATACATATACATATACATATACATATACATATACATATACATATACATATACATATACATATACATATACATATACATATACATATACATATACATATACATATACATATACATATACATATACATATACATATACATATACATATACATATACATATACATATACATATACATATACATATACATATACATATACATATACATATACATATACATATACATATACATATACATATACATATACATATACATATACATATACATATACATATACATATACATATACATATACATATACATATACATATACATATACATATACATATACATATACATATACATATACATATACATATACATATACATATACATATACATATACATATACATATACATATACATATACATATACATATACATATACATATACATATACATATACATATACATATACATATACATATACATATACATATACATATACATATACATATACATATACATATACATATACATATACATATACATATACATATACATATACATATACATATACATATACATATACATATACATATACATATACATATACATATACATATACATATACATATACATATACATATACATATACATATACATATACATATACATATACATATACATATACATATACATATACATATACATATACATATACATATACATATACATATACATATACATATACATATACATATACATATACATATACATATACATATACATATACATATACATATACATATACATATACATATACATATACATATACATATACATATACATATACATATACATATACATATACATATACATATACATATACATATACATATACATATACATATACATATACATATACATATACATATACATATACATATACATATACATATACATATACATATACATATACATATACATATACATATACATATACATATACATATACATATACATATACATATACATATACATATACATATACATATACATATACATATACATATACATATACATATACATATACATATACATATACATATACATATACATATACATATACATATACATATACATATACATATACATATACATATACATATACATATACATATACATATACATATACATATACATATACATATACATATACATATACATATACATATACATATACATATACATATACATATACATATACATATACATATACATATACATATACATATACATATACATATACATATACATATACATATACATATACATATACATATACATATACATATACATATACATATACATATACATATACATATACATATACATATACATATACATATACATATACATATACATATACATATACATATACATATACATATACATATACATATACATATACATATACATATACATATACATATACATATACATATACATATACATATACATATACATATACATATACATATACATATACATATACATATACATATACATATACATATACATATACATATACATATACATATACATATACATATACATATACATATACATATACATATACATATACATATACATATACATATACATATACATATACATATACATATACATATACATATACATATACATATAGTTACAAAAAATTAGCCAAAAATCACTTTTCTATGGTTGTTCATATTTCAATATCTATTATAGTAGATATGATAGAAACTCCATTGATGGCTCGTTTTAAAGCCAATAGAACAAGCTTTTAGAGAAATAAAGTTGTTACTTCTAAACTTGAAAATGTGGCCCGTCGTCATTATCCTATAATAATAGTTTGGCGCTACAGTCCAGTATAGAACTTCGGCCGATCTCTCTCACCATTTTGAGCTGTGCGTGTTATATTTGTACTCAAAGTGGTGGGACCTACAGTTTATTGCCGGATCCGAACGGCGGGTGAGAGCTTTTCATAGACAATGGTTTTACGCTCATAGGTTTGCCATTTACTAACGAGAGGTAGCGCGGTATAGAACAATGTTTCTATGAAAAGATGGTGTTTGCCCCAGTCCAGGCTTGAACCGGGGACCTTTCGGCTCGCAGTATAACGCACTAACCACTGAGCTACCGCGGCTACGACCTCTTCAAAATTGATGACCTTAAAAATGATCCTTTTTAAAATTCTGAAAAAAATTAATATTTTGGTTGATTTAATACAAATGTTTATGTGAAATTTCAAGATGGTATTTGGATTGCATCATATTTTAAAAAATAATATTCTATATTTTTATTTATTTTTTGCATTGAAAAAAAAAATGTTTTTTTTCGACAGTAAAAGTTGCAATAATTCATGAATTTATTTCTAACACTGATTTCTAAAATGGTGTCAGTTTTATCATATATACTGTAGTTTTTAAAATATTGAATTTGGGTTATTTTTTTTTACATTTTTCGAAAAATGGTATTGTGGCGTAGTTACAACATACACTTGTTTTATTTAAAATTTCTACTTTTAATGTTTTTTTTAATTTTTGTTAATTATTATTATTTTTTTAAATTTTCATTTTACTGTCATTCTAAAATTTTCATTATTATGAATTTACTTTTTTTAAAATTGTTCTAAAAATTATTTAATTGATTTTTTTTAATAAATAGTTTAAAAATATAAAACCTCATTTTTAACTATATTTGTGACCGACATATTCACGCACCATGCCATTTACGCATACACCACCACTCACAACAACGCAAACTCAAGATTTGGATCTGGAGACCACCCCTTTACCAAATCCTTCTTTGCAAAGAATGAGAACTTCCGAAGAAGAGGCAGTACATATTGGAGCTGCATTCTGGAAAGCCAATCCACAGTTATGGTTTACTCAGGTAGAGACAATATTTCGAGTGCATCGCATAACTCGTGGTGAAACGAAGTTCGACCACATTTTGTGCAATTTTGATCCTGCAACGTTGGAATTCGTCAGCGATTTAATTATCTCACCTCCAGCAGAAGGATGCAAGTATGAAGCGTTAAAAAAAAGCTTATTGCCGTGTTTGCAGAGTCAACGGAAAAGAAACTGCTCCGACTTTTAACAGGACATTCAATTGGAGACCAAAAACCATCTCACTATTTACAATTAATGTGAAATGCCGGATGTGGTCAGGTGAGTGAGTCTTATTAAAACGCTTTTTCTGGAGCATTTGCCGGGAAATGTACGCGCCATTTTGGTGGGCACCCTTGACGACATAGCGGAGCAAGTAATATTCTATATTTTTATTTATTTTTTGCATTGAAAAAAAAAATGTTTTTTTTCGACAGTAAAAGTTGCAATAATTCATGAATGTATTTCTAACACTGATTTCTAAAATGGTGTCAGTTTTATCATATATACTGTAGTTTTTAAAATATTGATTTTGGGGTATTTTTTTTACATTTTTCGAAAAATGGTATTGTGGCGTAGTTACAACATACACTTGTTTTATTTAAAATTTCTACTTTTAATGTTTTTTTTAATTTTTGTTAATTATTATTATTTTTTAAAATTTTCATTTAATTGTCATTCTAAAATTTTCATTATTATGAATTTACTTTTTTTAAAATTGTTCTAAAAATTATTTAATTGATTTTTTTTAATAAAACTCAAGATTTGGATCTGGAGACCACCCCTTTACCAAATCCTTCTTTGCAACGAATGAGAACTTCCGAAGAAGAGGCAGTACATATTGGAGCTGCATTCTGGAAAGCCAATCCACAGTTATGGTTTACTCAGGTAGAGACAATATTTCGAGTGCATCGCATAACTCGTGGTGAAACGAAGGTCGACCACATTTTGTGCAATCTTGATCCTGCAACGTTGGAATTCGTCAGCGATATAATTATCTCACCTCCAGCAGAAGGATGCAAGTATGAAGCGTTAAAAAAAGCTTATTGCCGTGTTTGCAGAGTCAACGGAAAAGAAACTGCGCCGACTTTTAATAGGACATTCAATTGGAGACCAAAAACCATCTCACTATTTACAATTAATGTGAAATGCCGGATGTGGTCAGGTGAGTGAGTCTTATTAAAACGCTTTTTCTGGAGCATTTGCCGGGAAATGTACGCGCCATTTTGGTGGGCAACAAAGGTACCCTTGACGACATAGCGGAGCAAGTCGATAAAATATTAGAGCAGCTCTCCCCGTCGATCTCAGCAGTTTCTAACTCCTCATTTTCGACCATCCTTGCTAAAATAGACGCCCTTGAAAAACAATTCGAAAACCTTCGCACCAGATCTCCGAAAAGAGCATGCACACCAAGAAACGATTCACGTAGACGTTCCAGGAGTCGGACGACTAATAAAAATTGGTGCTGGTACCACAATAATTTCAAGGATAAAGCCTCAAAATGCAATTCTCCTTGCTTTTTTCCAAAAAACTAAATGTTTTTTCGGAGCTTGCGGCGTCCGAAAATTTTTCAATAAACTCCTGCCGCCTATTCATTAAAGATCGCAACTCAAGACATACCTTTTTAATTGACACTAGAGCGGACGTATCAGTTTTGCCAAAATTTCTTCACAAACCTCCTCTATTTGCAACCGAAGATGCAAATGTTCCCGTTAGTCTTTTCGCGGCAAACGGAATAAACATCCAAACTTTCGGAACCGTTGTGTTGGATCTTGATCTTGGTTTTCGCCAAAAACTCAAATGGAGATTTGCGGTAGCTGACGTAACAAAATCAATTATTGGTTCAGATTTTCTGACCCATTTTCATTTGTTTCCTGACCTTAAAAACAAAGAACTCGCCGATGGTAAAACTTTTATTAGGTCAAGCACAGCTCACGCAAGAACCGTCTTTAGGCATCACTTCAAAAATTGCTTGAGCAATGTTTGTCAACATCTAATCGACGGCATTTTGTATGGCATGGCGGACCGTTCGTCTCAATGTGATGATAGATGGTCTACGAAATGCTGCGCAGAGTTTTCAACACTTAATAGACACAATATTGCGTGGACTCGATTTTGTTTTCTGTTATCTTGATGATACACTTATTGCTTCTAAAAGTTTGGACGAACATTTAAGTCATCTTCGCCTTGTGTTTCAACGCTTTAAGGACCATGGCATTATTTTGAATCAAGCTAAATGTATATTTGGTCAAAATGAAGATAATTTCCTTGGCTTTAAAAAAAATTGTGATGGATTATTGCCGACGAGTGAGAAAGTAGTGAAAATTCAAAACTTTCCAAAGTCTAGGACAATTCAAGACTTGCGACAATTTCTGGCGATGATGAATTTTTATAGTCGATTTATTCCAAATGCTGCTCATACGCAAATTTCTTTAAATCTTTATCTCAAAGGAGCTACAAAAAAAGATAAAAGGCCAGTTATTTGGACATCTGAGGCAGAAGAAGCCTTCGAATTAAGTAAGTCACAACTAGCTAATGCAACCATACTCGCTCATCCTGTAATTACTGCATCGTTAGCTCTGAAAGTCGATGCGTCCAATTTTACTATTGGAGGAGTTTTTGAACAACAAGTTCATGGACATTGGCAACCCTTAGCATGCTTCTCGAAGAAGCTAAGTCCAGCGGAAATGAAGTACAGCGCATACGATCGAGAACTGTTAGCAGCATATCAATCCATTCGCCATTTTCGTTACATGCTAGAAGGTCGGAAATTTATACTTTTTTCCGATCACAAGCCACTTTGTTTTGCATTTAATCAAAACCCTGAAAAAGCCAGTCCCCGTCAATGGCGTCATCTTGATTTTATTGGACAATTTACAACTGCCATTCGACACATTGCTGGTCGGGATAATGTTGTTGCTGACGCGCTTTCCAGAATCAATGAAATTGCAGCAATTGATTATCATCTATTTTCTTTGGCTCAACAAAATGACAAGGAATTAGAACAATTGTTTTCAACAGATTCAAGTCTAATCTTCAAGCACGTTTTGTTTGGTCGTCTATGAATCGAGATATCAACAAATGGACTACAAACTGTCAGCGGTGTCAATCTTCGAAAATTTCTCGCCACACAAAATCTGCCTATGATACATTTTCTTTGTCAACGCGCAGATTCTCCGACATACATATTGACATCGTTGGACCCTTGCCACAATCCGAAGGATTTCGCTACCTTCTTACAATCATCGACCGTTATACGCGTTGGCCAAAAGCAATACCGTTAGAAGATATAACAGCGTCAACTATATGTGACATGTTCTTCAGCGGATCGGTATCTCGCTTTGGTTGTTCTGACAACATTCACACTGATCGTGGAACGCAGTTTACATCATCGCACTTTCGAGATTTAGCTAAGTATCTTGGAGGAAATGTTAAACTCACTACGTCGTACCACCCTCAAGCGAACGGGAGCTTGACTATCGCACACTTAAAGCTGCGATAGTCTGTCACGGGAATCAGCAGTGGACTAAAACAATTTCAACAGTTTTACTCGGAATTCGTGCCACACTTAAAGAAGACATTGGTGCATCTTCTGCCGAAATGGTATATGGAGAAACATTGCATTTACCGGGAGATTTCTTTCGCTCTGTATCACTTTCATCACAATCTCCCTTTGATGCGTTAAGTCAACTTCGTGAAGTCATAGCTGCTCTTAGACCTACGGATTCATCGAACCATTCGTCTCAAGCTACATTTATAAATAAAGATTTAAACATCTGTTCGCGCGTCTGGGTAAGAATCGATATGGCAATCGATATTCTTTTAATATTTTTTTTTTAATTATGTTAATTATTATTTTTTAAAATTTTGATTTTATTGTCATTCTAAAATTTTAATTTTTATGAATTTACTTTTTTATACCCTACACTAAGAGTGAAAGTTTGGTACGCCGTTTGTAACACCCAGAAGGAAGCATCTCCGGTATGGAAAAGTATATATATTCTTGATCAGCATGACCTCCTGAGTCGATTTAGCGATGTCCGTCCGTCCGTCCGTCTGTCTGTTGAAATCCCTACTACTTAAACAATTGAAGAGTTAGATAAATGAAACTCATAATTTAGATTACTTATATAACTACGCTGTATGTGCGAAATAGGCATAACGGCCAATTGTGACCTGTGATCTGACCATTTATATTCAAATAACTCATATAAAATTTACATCTACAGTTCAGTTTTACTGTATACGTGCTTAGGTAAACTTTTTTGGTCAAATATATATTGACTTCATGCTCAAAACGACTTGTGGTTCCCAAAAAAAAAAATCGAAATTCGGTACACCCATCCATTTGTAAATATGGGTATCAAATGAATGGAAATTCTTCAGTGATTAAAAAATTGTAGTTATTTTCAGGATTTGTATACCCTGGTGACCTATATACCACTTTGAATGGAAACCACACATATGTGTAGGGTATTTATAGTCAGCTTAGACCGACTATAATTTTGATAATCCTAACTATCATAACAACACCTACTTTAAAATTTCCCATGTGATCTAACCTTCCCAACTGGTTTAAAATTGTTCTAAAAATTATTTAATTGATTTTTTTTAATAAATAGTTTAAAAATATAAAACCTCATTTTTAACTATAGTATATATCTTAAAAACTAGGGACAGTTGGATGAAACTGATGCCATTTTCGAAATCAGAGTTACAAATACATTAAAAAATTATTGCAAATTTTATTTTTGAAAAATATTTTATTTTTCAATACAAAAAATTTGTAAAAATTTAGAAAATAAATTTTAAAATATGATGCTATCAGAATACCATCTTGAATTTTGGCATGAACATTTATATTAAATCAACCAAATTACACGATTTTTTTCAGATTTTATAAAAGGGCCTTTTTTAAGGCCATCAATTTTGAAATGCAAGGATAATGACCACGGGCCACATGTTAAAGTTTAGAATTTTCCATTTGTTTTTTACAAATTTTCTTAAAGTCTGTTTTATTGTCTTTAAAAGGAGCCATCAACGAAAGTTCTAGTATTTCTACATTAAGAGATATTGAAATATAAACACCCATACAAAAATGATTTTAGGCCCATTTTTTGTAACTTTGAAGTACTGTCTCTTTGGAAGTAGAGGTCGAAAAATTTTAAAAAAATTTGGTCAATGCATATCTCAATAAGCTGAGTTCCAACTGCTGTTCGATTTGGTGTGGAATTATATATATATATATATATATATATATATATATATATATATATATATATATATATATATATATATATATATGTATACCCGGGATACCATGACTCGGTACCTCCAGTTTATCGAACAAAACAAAAACAATTTGACAAAAATGAGACAATTGTTTATTTCACTTTTTATTATCGGTCGGTTCAATTTTAAATATATTAAAATTAAAGCCAAAAATGTAGATTGATTCAGCGGGTGGGTCAATCCTTGCCAAAACTATTTCGTAGTCCTTTTAATAAAGGCTCAAAGTGACCAAATGTTCAGCTGGCGAACAAAGTCATAGCAATTGGCGCATTGGGAAACACGAATTAAAATACGTAATTTCAATTTAAAGGGTTGATATGGCAACAAAGAATGTATTAAAATCAAAGATTTTACCTTATATATATATTTCCGAAATCGATGTCATTTCTCGCAATGATAATATAGGAAAGTTCCTACCAAAACGGTCGGCCAATATCGAACCCAGATAATGAAGGTTTCTCGTTGCGAGAAACCTTCAGAATCGAACCGTTCTAGAAGCTCTTTACGACAGAATGGGGCTTTGTGATTGGTTTAAATTAATGCGTCATCTATATGTGTCATCCGCAATGACAATAAAAAAACAGAAAAAAAACAAAAAGAAATTTCTTTACCTATCTCTATCTCTCTATGTCCTTCGCATCATGGTCGGCACCATCGCATTAATATATTTTTTTTATTCTATCGTTGTTTTTATAATAATGAAATTGACCTAATTCTTGCGGACAATGACATTACTTGAACGCAATAGGGTGTTCCAACTGTTCGGATTCAGCAGACGAAAGCAGGCAGGTACATGCCTGGTAAAAGGAAGTACAACTGAATGCTAAAATCTTTAATAATGAGTTTCGATATAACAAAGAGATCAATGTTTTTTAATAATATATTTTTAATGATTTTTGCATTCATTTGTTTAGAAGTTTTCTGAAAAGTCTACGAGTAAAAAACATTGATCTCTTTGTTATATCGAAACTCATTATTAAAGATTTTAGCATTCAGTTGTACTTCCTTTTACCAGGCATGTACCTGCCTGCTTTCGTCTGCTGAATCCGAACAGTTGGAACACACTATTGCGTTCAAGTAATGTCATTGTCCGCAAGAATTAGGTCAATTTCATTATTATAAAAACAACGATATTCGGTTTTTTGTTAATAAATGTTAGAACTTCCGATTGCGACTCGTTTCCGATTTTAAGAATAAAGTCACCAGGTGTCCTGTGACTTTTCTTTATGGCTGTATTTACTTTTGTTTAAAATAAATAGAGTGGACATAATTTTTTAATATTTTTATGTTAATTTCACTTTCTTTCATTAAATATAAATGTATGAAAATAGTGAGCTTTGAATTTTCATTTTTTATTTATTATTGTTTTTGATGTCAGAAATAAAAAAAAAAATGTAAACACATGCTAAGTTCGTAGACTTATTTTCGAAAACTAATTTGTTTAAATTGAAATTGAATAAGTAGGATATATATATATATATATATATATATATATATATATATATATATATATATATATAGGTGTCTCGCAACGAGAAACCTTCATTATCTGGGTTCGATATTGGCCGACCGTTTTGGTAGGAACTTTCCTATATTATCATTGCGAGAAATGACATCGATTTCGGAAATATATATATATATATATATATATATATATATATATATATATATATATATATATATATATATAACCATCAGCACTGAAAATAAGGTAAAATCTTTGATTTTAATACATTCTTTGTTGCCATATCAACCCTTTAAATTGAAATTACGTATTTTAATTCGTGTTTCCCAATGCACCAATTGCTATGACTTTGTTCGCCAGCTGAACATTTGGTCACTTTGAGCCTTTATTAAAAGGACTACGAAATAGTTTTGGCAAGGATTGACCCACCCGCTGAATCAATCTACATTTTTGGCTTTAATTTTAATATATTCAAAATTGAACCAACCGATAATAAAAAGTGAAATAAACAATTGTCTCATTTTTGTCAAATTGTTTTTGCAAAGAATCGAAAATTTTGCCGTCCCGACCCGAACAGAACGATCGTATTATTCGAAACGATCTTTTTAAAATAAATATAATTTCGCCAAAAGTGTTAAATTGCTACACTCATTTGTTTATTTGCTTTATTTGCTCATAAAACAAATGGACATAAACACTAATACACTCACAGTAACGAGCGCTACTGTCAAGTGTATACAGGGTTGCCACGTTGTTCACTAAAATAGTGTTTTCGTGGGATTTTAACAAAAAAAATTATCTCATATTTTTTGGAAACTGCCTATTGAGCAATATTTAACCCGTTTAAACCCACATTTAAGCTTCTTTTAACCCTTTTCGACCCAAAAAATCAATTTAATTGATATTTAATATTTTTTTTATTGAAAAATTGTTATAAAAAATTACCCTACCCGTTTTTTATCAAAAATATTTTTTTAAGCTTAACCAATAGCGACCCAACATCATTTAATTGATTTTTTAAATAAAGTCTAAGACTTATATGTTTAATTTTTAACAAATTGTGACTAAAAAGTTTAACTGCGCGATAAAAATTTATTTCCTACCCGGTTTACCACTAAACCCATTGTGACCCAAAGATAAAATTTTCAAAATTTGTTGAAATTTTATTTAACAAACTAAGTTTTGCAATACGTTTCGTTGGTAATAATAATTGCTGTTAATCCATACACAACCTAAAATAATTTTATATATTTTTATAAATAGTTTTTATTTTTTTTAGATTTTTTAAATTGAATATTATTTAAATGCAACCCCGATAGTAAAAAATGTGGCGGCATTTATTCAATTCGGAAACGTCATTATTGAATTTGAGCGAACTATTTGCGAGACCGCTACCCAAGATTTAGTACCTCATGTCTTAGAGTTTCATCGGAAGCAGCTTACTTTTCTGTGGGATAATTTCCAAACATCGTATAATACTATACGAAGTGAACACGACAATTCCGATGTGGACCGATAGAAGCTGAAAGATACTTTACTAAAGGATGCATATAGGACGCATATATACGCTGTATTTCTTCCCTTTCAGAAATAATGGAGACCCTAAAGCAACCGGTAGAAACTCCTAAGGCAAGAGAAGAAATGACACAAATTCAATTTGCACGCTCTATTTATTCACCCCCGTGTGACACGGATCATTTTGATGGTGACCTGGCTCACTTTTAGAGATATGTTTTCTGCTCTCTACATCAACAACACCAGATTAAGCAATGTGGAAAAACTTTTCCATCTTAATCAAAAGACCCGAGGCGAAGCAAGATACATTGTTAAAAATGCTCCTCTTACCAATGATGTTTTTATACTGGCATGGAGTAATCTCGTTGAACAATATGCGAATAAAAGAATGCAAGTAAATGCTCAACTGAAGACACTTTTGAATTTCCACCAGTTACGTGTGAGTCCGGTAGCTCTATTAAAAAGTTACAACGGACAATCAACTGTGTGACGACCCTGAAAATGTTGGATATAGGCATGTTGGATATAGGCATGTTGGAGTCCAATTCTAGTTTATTTGTGTTCGACCCGTCTCCCCAAAAACACGCTAGAGATATTTGAAAGATTTTTAGTAGATAGTTCAGAAATTCCTGAATGGAGCATTTTGGACAAGTTTTTGACCTAAACATACAAGATCCTTGAGTCTGTTGGCGATATTAAGTCTAAGATTAGCCAACAGACAATTTCCAGTAATGCTGGACCCAAAACGTGGGGAGACAAACGTGTAAACGCATTTCACACAAGTGTATGTGAAAATCCATTTGCCAAAAAAGGACAAGACCCAGATTTGTTGAGCCAAGACCCATCCATGCCAAGCCATCAAAATGGGAAGTTGATGGTGCCATTTGCAGAATTTTGCAATGGTAAGCACACTCTTTGTGAGTGCCCCAGATTCATATCCATGAAAGTAGAGGATAGACACGATGCTGTGAAAAGATTTGAGTGCTGTTTTAAATGTTTAGCAGTATCTCACAGCATCAGGGACTGTAAGAGCGGTTATAAATGCCGCTTTTGTAGTAAAAAGCATCATTCGCTTTTACATTTAGCATCGCTAGACCCGAAAGCAGACCCAAAAGACCACCCAAGCACAAGTGCAGCTGCATCTAAATCTGATCAGCCGTCAACTTTACAGCGGCAAGCTTTCACGACCCTTATACAGTCCACTGACTCAAGACCCACCATCGAAGAGACACGTTTTGCGATGAAGAGCATTCTTTTGGGAACAGCAATGCTCAACATTGAACACGAAGGCGAAATGTTCCTGTCGCTCGCTTTAATCGACTCTGGATCAGAAGCGACTTTTATCACGGAGCAGTTGAGGAAGCGGATAGGACTTCCAACTAACGCCGTAGGCGCTCAGGTAACAGGACTCAACCAAACAGTTGCAGCCACCCCATCCAAATCGTGTCCATTGACATTGCGTTCACCGATTAACTAGAATTTCAGAGTCAAAACGAAAGCACTTGTACTTAAGACCCTTGCCATCATATCAAATCGACCTGACCCTCTATGGAAATTTAAATGGTATACAGTTGGCTGATAGCCAGTTTTATAAAACCCGACCCGTGGATATGATCGTGGATAGGATGTGTTCTATACCCACAAATTATACGTAAAGGTGTTCAGCACATTATTGTAGAATCTTTGTTGGCACATGAAACTGAATTCGGCTGGATACTTTTTGGGCCAATTCCTGAGTCAAGACCCAACAATATTGTTACATATTTTAATAAAGTGACCCTCGATACTTTATTGACTCGTTTCTGGGAAATTGAAGAAGTACCAAAATCCACGACCCTCTCAAATGCAGATATGAATTGTGAAAACAATTTCATACAGACATTACGCCGAGAACCCTCAGGCCGTTATGTAGTGACCCTGCCATTGAAAGACCCAAATTGCATTGATCTTGGATTATCAAGACATATTGCAATGGCGCAATATTTGAGAAATGAAAAGTTCTTACTCAAAAGACCCGCTGTTAAAGCAGCAATTTGCGAATATTTGCAACTTGGTCATATGAGAAAAGAGACTCATTCGCCAGCTAAATCTTGCACACCCACCCACTTCTATTTGCCACATCATGCAGTCGTAAAACCCGATCGTGTCATAACAAAGCTGCGTGTTGCATTAAATATATCCAGCAATACTGCCAACGACAAGAGTCTAAATGATGTGTTGCATACTGGACCCGTTCTACAACCAGATTTAGTTATTATTAAATGGCGACTTTTCAAATTTGTCTTTAATGCAGACATTGAAAAAATGCATCATCAAATTTGCGTTGACCCTGCACACTCACCCTATCAAAGAATTTTGTTTAGGAAATCCTTAGATGAACCCATTCAGGATTATGAGTTGCAAACAGCTACATTTGGTGTTAACTGTGCGAGGATTTTCGTTGCGCAAGTGGATTGCGATACACCCGAAATATAGGAAAATCTATCAAAAGAACACTTGATGAAGAACATAGGCATTCGATGGAATGCTAAAAAAGATATTTTCTTTTTTCAAGTCCCCCTCATCGAACTAAGATGTATACACAAAACGCGAAGCTGTTTGACCCTGCTGGTTGGTTAGCGCCAATCATAGTGGCCGCCAAAATAATTATGCAACAGGTATGGCTCGACAAGACTGAGTGGGACGATATTCTAAACTCTTTGATTCAAAGTAAATGGCAATCGTTTATCGATGGTTATCCATCGATAAACAGAATTGAGATTCCCAGATGGACTCATTTCGCACCCGACGTTTATTTTGAATTTCACGGATTTTGCGACGCCTCAGAAAAGGTCTATGCTGCAACTTTTTATACTCGCATACAAGATACCAACGGTACTGTCGTCACGACCCTTCTGGCAGTGAAGACACGTGTCAAAACAGTTTCACTGCCACGACTCGAACTATGCGGTGCTGTTTTGCTCGCAAATATGGTTGATGCCATTCTACCTAAAATAGACATGACCCAGTACAATACGTACTTCTGGAGAGACTCGACTATTGTCTTAGCCTGGCTCAATAACCCGCCCTGCACTTCGACCACTTTTGTAGCCAACCGCATTTCAACCATTACAGAAAGCGTTGGTGTTGAAAATTGGCAACATGTCGATTCACAAGAAATCCCGGCGGACGTAGATGCCGCGGTTGTTCTGCGCTAGAACTGGCAGAACATGAACTCTGGTGGAATGGTTTAAGTGGGCTCAGATGCGTAAGAGATGAATGGCCAATGTCCACTGACCCGATCGACACGAACCTTGATTTTAAACCTATTAAGACATGTGTTGGAACGATTTTCCACACTTCCAAAAGCATTAAGAGTCTTAGCATACGTTCTAAGATTCGTGAGAAATTCTTTACCATCTCGTCGTACTCAAATGACACACTCAACTATTGAAATAGTACTCGAGGAAATTAAGATGGCAATAGAAAGACTCATAGTAGTGAGTCAGAAAATGTGTTTTTCTGATGAATATATCGTTTTGACGAATAAAACCCAAATTGCGTCTATTAAGAGCACATGTTAGATTACCAAAATCACCGACCCTTTCACATAATGAACGCCACCCAATAATATTAGCGTATCATTGTAGACTTGCTAAACTCTTGACACATATGACCCATATTGCGACCCTACACGGTGGTAATCAATTCGTTTAAAGGCTCCTACGAGCAGAATTTTGGATTATTAAGCTCAAGACCCTGATCACAACTACGATCAATAATTGCAAAATTTGTGTGTTGTACAAAAAGAAACAACAAACACAAATAATGGCTGCATTTCCTCCAGAACGCACCACACTCACGCGCCCATTCACAAACATAGGTAGATTTCGCAGGACCCGTTGAAATCAAAAATTACACCGGGCGAGCCTGTTTGATTACAAAAGGCTTTGCAACAGCCAGTGATCTTACGACCCGAGCCTTTTTAGCGGCTTTTCCCGATTTTTTTCGAGGCGCGCAAATGCTGAAGGCGCGCAAATGCTGAAGAAAGATCGGCAAGATTTTATAAAGACACTGCAGATCCAAGTAGTAGCGACCCACAGTCATCAAGAACTAACCACCCGGAGCTTCACACGTAGGTGGACTCTGGGAAATCGACGTTAAAAGTTTCAAGACACATTTAAAAAAGATATCTGCAAGTCAAAGATTTACGTTCAGAGAGATTTCGACTTTGCTTGCACGAATTGAAGGTTGCCTTAACTCACGAACCTTTAAGCCCTTCAAGCGAAAATCCTCTTGATTTTTCGCCTTTTACCCAGGGAACATTCTAATTGGTACTTCGTTATTGACCCCAGCTGAACCCGATTTAAGCAACTCGACCGTAAATGTTGTAAATCGTTGGCAGAAGCTGAAGATATTACATCACTATTTCTGTAACAGATGGAAAGATGAATATCTTAAAGAATTACATAAACGCTATAAATGGAAAAACCCCCAGAAATGCTTAGAAGTAAATGATCTCGTTGTTATTCGACACGAGAATTAACCTCCAAACGAGTGGACCCTAAGGCGAGTAATAAAAACGTATCTAGGTTCAGATTCAAGAGTCGTCGATATTCGAACGGCCAAAGGGACTACTACGAGACCCATTACAAAAGTAGTAGTCCTACCCACCCAGTAAATACCCACTTATGTCGCCATGGTAATATACAATTTGACCCACCCTTATTTTTGAGTTGCCATGGCCCCAAACAACAAGCTCGTCAGCAGCGATGCCAACAACAGCGGTGCAAATTCCAAGCGCGCAAATAATAAGCGCCCCAACAACATCGGTGTCAATAAAAAGCGCGCTAACAGCAAGCGCCCCAACAACAAGCGGTGCTACAACATCAGCGACAACGATGCCAGCACAAGCAATGGCAGTCGCACCGAGGGCAACCGCAACAACAACACGAGCTGGCGCAACAAAAAGTCTTCTCGACTTAACTCCGCCTACTCTTGCCATCGTACCGATTCAACTGGATGACATACTCGACCCTCGACCCAAAATGTGGCGTGTGAAATTTGCCGCCAAGATCATCGCCTTTTCACCTGCTTCAGGTTCAGGGAAAAGAACCTAGTGGAGAAGTAGGAGGTCCTGATGAAGTATCATTACAGCATTTAATGTTTGGCCCGATCGCATCTTATTGATCGCTGCACCAGCAAAGAGAAGTGTGCTATAGCCAAAAAAGCACCACACAAGCTTTCATGGACATTCGCGACTCAATCAAGGCGACCGGAACCCAAGCAGTACGGGACTCAAACGACCCGTTGCGAACGCAAGCAGTGCGAGCAACAAACGACCCGCTGCGAACCCTGGCAGTTCCACAACCCATAGACTAATTGCTAACCCAAGCATGTTTTTAAGGCAGACCCTCATACCCACTGCCACTATTAAAGTGTACCATGTCAAAAATGCCCATTTGGTACTGGCGTTGGTGAACCCGACAAGAAATGTCACCATCATCGCTCAGCAGCTCGTCGATCAGCTGAAGCTGAGTACGAGTCGCCTAGATAATTTGAAAATTTGTAAGGTGGTAGTGGGTCCTCGGTTTGACGACCCATTTAGATGCGACATTAACGCACTAGTGACAACCGAGTTGCCTAGGAAGCCGTACGAGAGTGACTTAAAAGAAGCCATTTTAAGTCGATTAACTCACATGTTTATCCGCAAATATTGAATTCGGGAGTTTTTAACTGCAAAAGTGGATACGCAGTGGCTCAGAGCACTGCGTTCGGCTGGACACTCTCTGGTCTATGTAGTCTCTGAGCCTCCAACCCAAGGAGCTGTCCTTAAAAAACTACCCTAGACCGTAAGACCCTAATGATATAAAAAAATAAATTTAAAAAATGAAGTATTGCAGATACTGCAAGGCGGACGGAATGTTTACGTACAAACGTAAACTCGATATGTTTGTACTTCTCCATCCGGCATATCCACACAATCGATTATTTATCGATTACTGCGGCGAACCAATCGACCGTCGGCTCTATCAACGTTCGCCGCAAATAATATCTCTCTCGTTACGTTTATGTTTAAAACACATAGAGCACGACAACGACATGGCTACATTTGTCAAAATTAAAACACATGAAGTCATATGGGTACGAATACTTTGGCTACAACACGACGACATGACAACTTTGCGGCAAATGTCGTTGTTGCCAACATAAACTTATTTCTAATTTGAAAGGCGACAAAACATGTTATTTGTTAATAGTGTTTTTTGGCTGTCTAAATATCTATTATTTCGTGTTGTTTTTGAAGGTAAATATTTAAATTAAATTATTTTAAAAAATTGATTAACTGTTTTTTCTCAATATTTTTTTTTCATTTTTTAAAAATCAACCAACTCTCAGGGGATATTCCTGCAATGCACAGTGTTGATCGTAAGAAAGGATTATAGGTTTAAGGGAGGAGAAAAGATGGAGTAGTGTCGGTGGATGTTTGCTTTAAATTTCCCAATATTAAAGATGTCGGGAAAAACAGACGCAGGGAGATTGTTCCACAAACGTGTCGGGCGACTGAAGAACGAATTATCTCTGTAATGCGTGGTTCTGTTGAGAACCGAGTGGACTACGAAGGAGTGGGCTTGGTTCGATGCCCGAGTAGAACGAAAGATTACACGGCCATGTATTTCCCTCGAACACTTACCATTGTAATACCTATAAAACAGGCTTACACACCCTACGGCCATTCGGTGCTCAAGAGAACCAATAGAGGGTGAAATATTTTCACCCCCTATTAAATATATTGCACGTTGTTGGATTCGATCCAGGAACTTCAAAGAAGATTTTGAAGCCCTTGCCCACACCTTAGGCTGAATATAGGTGGTATAGACTATGCGCAAATTAGCGGAAGTGAAGTATGTCTTACAGCGTTTAAAAAAACTGAGGCACTTGGCCGCTTCTTTCGACTCATCAAATATGTGACCAGAATGTCAAGAGCAGCTGACAGCGCAATATCCACAGAGTCCATATTGAGGGGAGGGAGGGGTAAATCCATTCTTTTGTGAGATAACAGACAAAATTGGGTCTTGCATGCATTAAAAACAACTCTATTATCAAGACCCCACTCGGAGATTGTTTTCAGGTCATTATTGAGTGTGTCATTCATTGAACGCCTTTTACTCTCAATTTCCAAAAAGTTTGGACGCTTGTTGAACGAATATGAATGACAAATGTTACTGTCATCTGCAAAGGAATGAATTGGGTTATGGTTCGATGACAGAAGGTCATTGATAGAAACCGGAAATAGGGACGGGGATAGGACGGAAACCTGCGGGACTCCAGAATTGACGGAATGTTGTTCTGAGAAAACACCATCCATCGCAACTCGTATTGAACGACCCTGGAGAAAACTCGATATCCATCGACTAAAAGAATTACTCTCCCCGAAAAGGTGAATACAATTATTCCACTTTTCGGAGAGGATCTCCATCAAGTCACCGGTGGATCCGGTCCTACGGAAACCATATTGCAGGTCACTAAGTAATTCGTTTCGCTCCAGATAGTTCACAAGGTGGAAGTTAATTACGCTTTCCATTACCTTGGATAGTGCAGAGCATATTGCAATGGGTCGGTAATTAGCAGGGTTCGCAGCCTCGCCTCTTTTCGGAACTGGCTAGACATTGGCAACCTTCCAACAAATGGAAAAAGTCCTGTCGTGTAGGAGATGTTGAAAAGGTTACGCAACAGACAAGCCAGCGTTGATGCACACTTCTTCAACACATGGGCAGATATGCCATCTGGCTCGGAGGCTTTGTTAATATTGAGATTTGCTAAAACCTTTTTAACTGCCCGAGTTCGAAAATGTATCTCCGACATTGCATAAGAAACAAATTGAACGACGGGCAGTGGTTGATTGCTGACTGGGAGCTTTGAATTATTTGCAGATATTTCTGCCAAGCAATAATATTTTGTACCATTAAGGCCGCGGCATTTATGTCTCTATCTGCGAAACACAATTTCCAATTAAAGTTGCGAAAAAATCGTTTAACGCATCCCAGTTTGCTTTTTCGTAAAGCCATACAGTCCTCTTCGGAGCTTTAATCGAAGAGGCGCGTAGACTAGAATACGAAAACGCAGCGGAAACAATACAGTGGTCGGAATTACCAAGAGGTGCAAGGAATTTTACATCATATTTTTCATGATGCGAAGTCAGAAAAAGGTCATTATTTAAAAATGCAGCGGACGGCACTTAAAACTACTTATTTCACGGCACTCGACAAAACTTAAAATTTGATACAACGGACGACAAATTAAAATAAGAGGACGCGACACGTCCGTCTCCCATCATTGCACAGACACAATGAAAAAAAAAGGATCGGTCATGGAAAGAGGTTGCGCAGCGAGTGTATTTAGACAGTAAAAAATAATAACTATTATTTAAGTTATTATTTAAAACAAATGTATTATTTTGTAGAAACGTTGTGCAAAAAGCGTTGGAAGGGGCTGCGTTATTGCTACAAACGGTGCAAAAGAAGCGAAAATGTAGCATCAGGAAGTGCTGTAGCAGCGCAGAAATATAAATGGAAGTTTTATGACATGATGTCATTTTTAGATAGCGTTAAATGTTCTAGACGGTACGTTATTCAAGACCCTCTGAATTACACATTTTTCAAATAATTTCAGTACGATTGGCAGTATTTCCTAAAATGACATGGTCGTTGAAGAGGTTGACCTAACTGAGGAATATGTGTATGAAGATGAAGACACATAGAAGAGCAATTTGACGGACTTGGCTTTATACGATTCGCAAACTCCGCCATGTAAACGTGCCAAAAAGGTATGAATAATTAGTAGTGGGGTAGGAAATTGACGTATAATAAAAGTTCCAGATAAAAACGTTTGTTTGTCGCACTCGCCTGATTTGGTTCCCCTTTAAATATAGAATTTAGATTAAAATAAGGTTATGCAAATTATTGATTCAATAGTTTGTGTTAAGTTAACTTGTTCGTTAACTTGGTCAAAGGATGCGTCAATCGGATTTGAAAGCACTACGCAAATAGCTACGTCAGTGAATTTTTTTAAAAATCTTTCTTGAAAGTAGACACGCATGCGTAACTAAAAGTTTTTGAGTTAATATTTTCCAGCAAGGTGTATTTCAAAATTTCACATGTGACTAGGGAATACAATTTCGATCTTTTGAAAACCTATTACTCCCGGGATTTTCCTAAATAAATACAAGTAATTTACAATAATATTTGTTTTACTTCATACGCAACCATAATTAGACTTTTTCAGGGATACTTGATATTGTCCAAACTAACAATAAAAATTACTAAATTTCTTAGAGTATTCTATTTTTGGAACATTTTTTTTTTTAATCTGATTTCGTCGAAAATCTAAATATATTACAATTCGAATATACTATACTCATTTTGTTGCATAATAATTATAAAACATCGAACTCAAATTAGGTTAAATGATTAGAAAGTAAAAGCGCCGACCTCGGGATCGCGATTTCCCGGATTGTATGTAGGATCAAATCTATTCCGATGAAAGAAAATGGTAATGAAAAGGATAGGAAAGTAGGGCTGCCATAGTTTGTGATCGAACTTGCTGTTTATGAATGGTACATATTTTGCAATGAAAAATATTTTTTTTTATTTTGGATTTAAGTTTTGGAATATAAAACTGCTGTCTAACCATTCTAAACATTAATCGTTGATCTGCGTGTAGAAGCAATGTATGAGTAAATTCTAGAAAAAGCTCTGTTAGCCGAGATGATTCCGGAATAACAATGCGGTGTCTCTCGTCGAATGTCAGGGCAGCGTTTGCTAATCGTCCGTTTTCTCGTAATAATCCGCATCGGTCAATGAACGGGTTAAAAATTAGTAAAGCACTTTTTTTCCAATGGGGTTTGATTTTTTTAAGAGATCATACTCTTGTTTGTAATACTGTTTTTGAGTTTGCATTATAAGATGTATTTTTTGCATTTTTAAGTTCATCTTGATTTAATGTATGTGAATCGTAAAAAAAAGTGTTTTATATTTCTCTAGGCTAAGATGGAGGAATCTATACATATACGCAACCACTCCTAGTGCTTTTGAGTAAGAAGAAAACTTATTAAGCATTTGGAAGATTTCGGTTAAAATATGCAGTATTTCTACTTTTCGTTTTTCAATGGAACAAACTACCCTAGAAATTGTATTTGGCCATTCCTCCGGGGTTTTTAGTAACCAATTAGGGCCGTGCCACCATAGGGAGTTCGAAACTAAATCTTGGTGTTCACATCCCTTAGTTACGAGGTCTGCGGGATTGTCATTGGTTTACAGGTGTCTCCAAGGAGCATTGTCTGCATCTTTACGAATTTGAGAAGTTCGATTTACTACATACGATTTCCAGGTACATGGTGGTTTTTCTAACCATGCGAGCACTATTGAGGAATCAGTCCATAAAAATAGGTCATATTGGTCAGTTTAATTTGTGACAAAACATGTTTTACCATTTTTGCGAGCAGAACGGCTCCACATAGCTCAAGTCGAGGAAACCTGACTGTGCGCAGTGGGGCTACTTTAGCTTTGGCAACCAGCAGGTTCATGTAAATCAAAGTACCGATTTGAGACCGTCCGTCCGTCCGTCTGTCTGTTGAAATCCCTACTACTTAAACAATTGAAGAGTTAGATAAATGAAACTCATAATTTAGATTACTTATATAACTACGCTGTATGTGCGAAATAGGCATAACGGCCAATTGTGACCTGTGATCTGACCATTTATATTCAAATAACTCATATAAAATTTACATCTACAGTTCAGTTTTACTGTATACGTGCTTAGGTAAACTTTTTTGGTCAAATATATATTGACTTCATGCTCAAAACGACTTGTGGTTCCCAAAAAAAAAAATCGAAATTCGGTACACCCATCCATTTGTAAATATGGGTATCAAATGAATGGAAATTCTTCAGTGATTAAAAAATTGTAGTTATTTTCAGGATTTGTATACCCTGGTGACCTATATACCACTTTGAATGGAAACCACACATATGTGTAGGGTATTTATAGTCAGCTTAGACCGACTATAATTTTGATAATCCTAACTATCATAACAACACCTACTTTAAAATTTCCCATGTGATCTAACCTTCCCAACTGGTTTAAAATTGTTCTAAAAATTATTTAATTGATTTTTTTTAATAAATAGTTTAAAAATATAAAACCTCATTTTTAACTATAGTATATATCTTAAAAACTAGGGACAGTTGGATGAAACTGATGCCATTTTCGAAATCAGAGTTACAAATACATTAAAAAATTATTGCAAATTTTATTTTTGAAAAATATTTTATTTTTCAATACAAAAAATTTGTAAAAATTTAGAAAATAAATTTTAAAATATGATGCTATCAGAATACCATCTTGAATTTTGGCATGAACATTTATATTAAATCAACCAAATTACACGATTTTTTTCAGATTTTATAAAAGGGCCTTTTTTAAGGCCATCAATTTTGAAATGCAAGGATAATGACCACGGGCCACATGTTAAAGTTTAGAATTTTCCATTTGTTTTTTACAAATTTTCTTAAAGTCTGTTTTATTGTCTTTAAAAGGAGCCATCAACGAAAGTTCTAGTATTTCTACATTAAGAGATATTGAAATATAAACACCCATACAAAAATGATTTTAGGCCCATTTTTTGTAACTTTGAAGTACTGTCTCTTTGGAAGTAGAGGTCGAAAAATTTTAAAAAAATTTGGTCAATGCATATCTCAATAAGCTGAGTTCCAACTGCTGTTCGATTTGGTGTGGAATTATATATATATATATATATATATATATATATATATATATATATATATATATATATATATATATATGTATACCCGGGATACCATGACTCGGTACCTCCAGTTTATCGAACAAAACAAAAACAATTTGACAAAAATGAGACAATTGTTTATTTCACTTTTTATTATCGGTCGGTTCAATTTTAAATATATTAAAATTAAAGCCAAAAATGTAGATTGATTCAGCGGGTGGGTCAATCCTTGCCAAAACTATTTCGTAGTCCTTTTAATAAAGGCTCAAAGTGACCAAATGTTCAGCTGGCGAACAAAGTCATAGCAATTGGCGCATTGGGAAACACGAATTAAAATACGTAATTTCAATTTAAAGGGTTGATATGGCAACAAAGAATGTATTAAAATCAAAGATTTTACCTTATATATATATTTCCGAAATCGATGTCATTTCTCGCAATGATAATATAGGAAAGTTCCTACCAAAACGGTCGGCCAATATCGAACCCAGATAATGAAGGTTTCTCGTTGCGAGAAACCTTCAGAATCGAACCGTTCTAGAAGCTCTTTACGACAGAATGGGGCTTTGTGATTGGTTTAAATTAATGCGTCATCTATATGTGTCATCCGCAATGACAATAAAAAAACAGAAAAAAAACAAAAAGAAATTTCTTTACCTATCTCTATCTCTCTATGTCCTTCGCATCATGGTCGGCACCATCGCATTAATATATTTTTTTTATTCTATCGTTGTTTTTATAATAATGAAATTGACCTAATTCTTGCGGACAATGACATTACTTGAACGCAATAGGGTGTTCCAACTGTTCGGATTCAGCAGACGAAAGCAGGCAGGTACATGCCTGGTAAAAGGAAGTACAACTGAATGCTAAAATCTTTAATAATGAGTTTCGATATAACAAAGAGATCAATGTTTTTTAATAATATATTTTTAATGATTTTTGCATTCATTTGTTTAGAAGTTTTCTGAAAAGTCTACGAGTAAAAAACATTGATCTCTTTGTTATATCGAAACTCATTATTAAAGATTTTAGCATTCAGTTGTACTTCCTTTTACCAGGCATGTACCTGCCTGCTTTCGTCTGCTGAATCCGAACAGTTGGAACACACTATTGCGTTCAAGTAATGTCATTGTCCGCAAGAATTAGGTCAATTTCATTATTATAAAAACAACGATATTCGGTTTTTTGTTAATAAATGTTAGAACTTCCGATTGCGACTCGTTTCCGATTTTAAGAATAAAGTCACCAGGTGTCCTGTGACTTTTCTTTATGGCTGTATTTACTTTTGTTTAAAATAAATAGAGTGGACATAATTTTTTAATATTTTTATGTTAATTTCACTTTCTTTCATTAAATATAAATGTATGAAAATAGTGAGCTTTGAATTTTCATTTTTTATTTATTATTGTTTTTGATGTCAGAAATAAAAAAAAAAATGTAAACACATGCTAAGTTCGTAGACTTATTTTCGAAAACTAATTTGTTTAAATTGAAATTGAATAAGTAGGATATATATATATATATATATATATATATATATATATATATATATATATATATATATATATATAGGTGTCTCGCAACGAGAAACCTTCATTATCTGGGTTCGATATTGGCCGACCGTTTTGGTAGGAACTTTCCTATATTATCATTGCGAGAAATGACATCGATTTCGGAAATATATATATATATATATATATATATATATATATATATATATATATATATATATATATATATATATATATATATATATATATATATATATATATATAACCATCAGCACTGAAAATAAGGTAAAATCTTTGATTTTAATACATTCTTTGTTGCCATATCAACCCTTTAAATTGAAATTACGTATTTTAATTCGTGTTTCCCAATGCACCAATTGCTATGACTTTGTTCGCCAGCTGAACATTTGGTCACTTTGAGCCTTTATTAAAAGGACTACGAAATAGTTTTGGCAAGGATTGACCCACCCGCTGAATCAATCTACATTTTTGGCTTTAATTTTAATATATTCAAAATTGAACCAACCGATAATAAAAAGTGAAATAAACAATTGTCTCATTTTTGTCAAATTGTTTTTGCAAAGAATCGAAAATTTTGCCGTCCCGACCCGAACAGAACGATCGTATTATTCGAAACGATCTTTTTAAAATAAATATAATTTCGCCAAAAGTGTTAAATTGCTACACTCATTTGTTTATTTGCTTTATTTGCTCATAAAACAAATGGACATAAACACTAATACACTCACAGTAACGAGCGCTACTGTCAAGTGTATACAGGGTTGCCACGTTGTTCACTAAAATAGTGTTTTCGTGGGATTTTAACAAAAAAAATTATCTCATATTTTTTGGAAACTGCCTATTGAGCAATATTTAACCCGTTTAAACCCACATTTAAGCTTCTTTTAACCCTTTTCGACCCAAAAAATCAATTTAATTGATATTTAATATTTTTTTTATTGAAAAATTGTTATAAAAAATTACCCTACCCGTTTTTTATCAAAAATATTTTTTTAAGCTTAACCAATAGCGACCCAACATCATTTAATTGATTTTTTAAATAAAGTCTAAGACTTATATGTTTAATTTTTAACAAATTGTGACTAAAAAGTTTAACTGCGCGATAAAAATTTATTTCCTACCCGGTTTACCACTAAACCCATTGTGACCCAAAGATAAAATTTTCAAAATTTGTTGAAATTTTATTTAACAAACTAAGTTTTGCAATACGTTTCGTTGGTAATAATAATTGCTGTTAATCCATACACAACCTAAAATAATTTTATATATTTTTATAAATAGTTTTTATTTTTTTTAGATTTTTTAAATTGAATATTATTTAAATGCAACCCCGATAGTAAAAAATGTGGCGGCATTTATTCAATTCGGAAACGTCATTATTGAATTTGAGCGAACTATTTGCGAGACCGCTACCCAAGATTTAGTACCTCATGTCTTAGAGTTTCATCGGAAGCAGCTTACTTTTCTGTGGGATAATTTCCAAACATCGTATAATACTATACGAAGTGAACACGACAATTCCGATGTGGACCGATAGAAGCTGAAAGATACTTTACTAAAGGATGCATATAGGACGCATATATACGCTGTATTTCTTCCCTTTCAGAAATAATGGAGACCCTAAAGCAACCGGTAGAAACTCCTAAGGCAAGAGAAGAAATGACACAAATTCAATTTGCACGCTCTATTTATTCACCCCCGTGTGACACGGATCATTTTGATGGTGACCTGGCTCACTTTTAGAGATATGTTTTCTGCTCTCTACATCAACAACACCAGATTAAGCAATGTGGAAAAACTTTTCCATCTTAATCAAAAGACCCGAGGCGAAGCAAGATACATTGTTAAAAATGCTCCTCTTACCAATGATGTTTTTATACTGGCATGGAGTAATCTCGTTGAACAATATGCGAATAAAAGAATGCAAGTAAATGCTCAACTGAAGACACTTTTGAATTTCCACCAGTTACGTGTGAGTCCGGTAGCTCTATTAAAAAGTTACAACGGACAATCAACTGTGTGACGACCCTGAAAATGTTGGATATAGGCATGTTGGATATAGGCATGTTGGAGTCCAATTCTAGTTTATTTGTGTTCGACCCGTCTCCCCAAAAACACGCTAGAGATATTTGAAAGATTTTTAGTAGATAGTTCAGAAATTCCTGAATGGAGCATTTTGGACAAGTTTTTGACCTAAACATACAAGATCCTTGAGTCTGTTGGCGATATTAAGTCTAAGATTAGCCAACAGACAATTTCCAGTAATGCTGGACCCAAAACGTGGGGAGACAAACGTGTAAACGCATTTCACACAAGTGTATGTGAAAATCCATTTGCCAAAAAAGGACAAGACCCAGATTTGTTGAGCCAAGACCCATCCATGCCAAGCCATCAAAATGGGAAGTTGATGGTGCCATTTGCAGAATTTTGCAATGGTAAGCACACTCTTTGTGAGTGCCCCAGATTCATATCCATGAAAGTAGAGGATAGACACGATGCTGTGAAAAGATTTGAGTGCTGTTTTAAATGTTTAGCAGTATCTCACAGCATCAGGGACTGTAAGAGCGGTTATAAATGCCGCTTTTGTAGTAAAAAGCATCATTCGCTTTTACATTTAGCATCGCTAGACCCGAAAGCAGACCCAAAAGACCACCCAAGCACAAGTGCAGCTGCATCTAAATCTGATCAGCCGTCAACTTTACAGCGGCAAGCTTTCACGACCCTTATACAGTCCACTGACTCAAGACCCACCATCGAAGAGACACGTTTTGCGATGAAGAGCATTCTTTTGGGAACAGCAATGCTCAACATTGAACACGAAGGCGAAATGT
This sequence comes from Dryomyza anilis, assembly GCA_951804985.1. NCBI lineage: Eukaryota > Metazoa > Arthropoda > Insecta > Diptera > Dryomyzidae > Dryomyza > Dryomyza anilis. The sequence goes on from OX638135.1 coordinate 36,639,844, forward strand.
TCCTGTCGCTCGCTTTAATCGACTCTGGATCAGAAGCGACTTTTATCACGGAGCAGTTGAGGAAGCGGATAGGACTTCCAACTAACGCCGTAGGCGCTCAGGTAACAGGACTCAACCAAACAGTTGCAGCCACCCCATCCAAATCGTGTCCATTGACATTGCGTTCACCGATTAACTAGAATTTCAGAGTCAAAACGAAAGCACTTGTACTTAAGACCCTTGCCATCATATCAAATCGACCTGACCCTCTATGGAAATTTAAATGGTATACAGTTGGCTGATAGCCAGTTTTATAAAACCCGACCCGTGGATATGATCGTGGATAGGATGTGTTCTATACCCACAAATTATACGTAAAGGTGTTCAGCACATTATTGTAGAATCTTTGTTGGCACATGAAACTGAATTCGGCTGGATACTTTTTGGGCCAATTCCTGAGTCAAGACCCAACAATATTGTTACATATTTTAATAAAGTGACCCTCGATACTTTATTGACTCGTTTCTGGGAAATTGAAGAAGTACCAAAATCCACGACCCTCTCAAATGCAGATATGAATTGTGAAAACAATTTCATACAGACATTACGCCGAGAACCCTCAGGCCGTTATGTAGTGACCCTGCCATTGAAAGACCCAAATTGCATTGATCTTGGATTATCAAGACATATTGCAATGGCGCAATATTTGAGAAATGAAAAGTTCTTACTCAAAAGACCCGCTGTTAAAGCAGCAATTTGCGAATATTTGCAACTTGGTCATATGAGAAAAGAGACTCATTCGCCAGCTAAATCTTGCACACCCACCCACTTCTATTTGCCACATCATGCAGTCGTAAAACCCGATCGTGTCATAACAAAGCTGCGTGTTGCATTAAATATATCCAGCAATACTGCCAACGACAAGAGTCTAAATGATGTGTTGCATACTGGACCCGTTCTACAACCAGATTTAGTTTTGCAAATTATTAAATGGCGACTTTTCAAATTTGTCTTTAATGCAGACATTGAAAAAATGCATCATCAAATTTGCGTTGACCCTGCACACTCACCCTATCAAAGAATTTTGTTTAGGAAATCCTTAGATGAACCCATTCAGGATTATGAGTTGCAAACAGCTACATTTGGTGTTAACTGTGCGAGGATTTTCGTTGCGCAAGTGGATTGCGATACACCCGAAATATAGGAAAATCTATCAAAAGAACACTTGATGAAGAACATAGGCATTCGATGGAATGCTAAAAAAGATATTTTCTTTTTTCAAGTCCCCCTCATCGAACTAAGATGTATACACAAAACGCGAAGCTGTTTGACCCTGCTGGTTGGTTAGCGCCAATCATAGTGGCCGCCAAAATAATTATGCAACAGGTATGGCTCGACAAGACTGAGTGGGACGATATTCTAAACTCTTTGATTCAAAGTAAATGGCAATCGTTTATCGATGGTTATCCATCGATAAACAGAATTGAGATTCCCAGATGGACTCATTTCGCACCCGACGTTTATTTTGAATTTCACGGATTTTGCGACGCCTCAGAAAAGGTCTATGCTGCAACTTTTTATACTCGCATACAAGATACCAACGGTACTGTCGTCACGACCCTTCTGGCAGTGAAGACACGTGTCAAAACAGTTTCACTGCCACGACTCGAACTATGCGGTGCTGTTTTGCTCGCAAATATGGTTGATGCCATTCTACCTAAAATAGACATGACCCAGTACAATACGTACTTCTGGAGAGACTCGACTATTGTCTTAGCCTGGCTCAATAACCCGCCCTGCACTTCGACCACTTTTGTAGCCAACCGCATTTCAACCATTACAGAAAGCGTTGGTGTTGAAAATTGGCAACATGTCGATTCACAAGAAATCCCGGCGGACGTAGATGCCGCGGTTGTTCTGCGCTAGAACTGGCAGAACATGAACTCTGGTGGAATGGTTTAAGTGGGCTCAGATGCGTAAGAGATGAATGGCCAATGTCCACTGACCCGATCGACACGAACCTTGATTTTAAACCTATTAAGACATGTGTTGGAACGATTTTCCACACTTCCAAAAGCATTAAGAGTCTTAGCATACGTTCTAAGATTCGTGAGAAATTCTTTACCATCTCGTCGTACTCAAATGACACACTCAACTATTGAAATAGTACTCGAGGAAATTAAGATGGCAATAGAAAGACTCATAGTAGTGAGTCAGAAAATGTGTTTTTCTGATGAATATATCGTTTTGACGAATAAAACCCAAATTGCGTCTATTAAGAGCACATGTTAGATTACCAAAATCACCGACCCTTTCACATAATGAACGCCACCCAATAATATTAGCGTATCATTGTAGACTTGCTAAACTCTTGACACATATGACCCATATTGCGACCCTACACGGTGGTAATCAATTCGTTTAAAGGCTCCTACGAGCAGAATTTTGGATTATTAAGCTCAAGACCCTGATCACAACTACGATCAATAATTGCAAAATTTGTGTGTTGTACAAAAAGAAACAACAAACACAAATAATGGCTGCATTTCCTCCAGAACGCACCACACTCACGCGCCCATTCACAAACATAGGTAGATTTCGCAGGACCCGTTGAAATCAAAAATTACACCGGGCGAGCCTGTTTGATTACAAAAGGCTTTGCAACAGCCAGTGATCTTACGACCCGAGCCTTTTTAGCGGCTTTTCCCGATTTTTTTCGAGGCGCGCAAATGCTGAAGGCGCGCAAATGCTGAAGAAAGATCGGCAAGATTTTATAAAGACACTGCAGATCCAAGTAGTAGCGACCCACAGTCATCAAGAACTAACCACCCGGAGCTTCACACGTAGGTGGACTCTGGGAAATCGACGTTAAAAGTTTCAAGACACATTTAAAAAAGATATCTGCAAGTCAAAGATTTACGTTCAGAGAGATTTCGACTTTGCTTGCACGAATTGAAGGTTGCCTTAACTCACGAACCTTTAAGCCCTTCAAGCGAAAATCCTCTTGATTTTTCGCCTTTTACCCAGGGAACATTCTAATTGGTACTTCGTTATTGACCCCAGCTGAACCCGATTTAAGCAACTCGACCGTAAATGTTGTAAATCGTTGGCAGAAGCTGAAGATATTACATCACTATTTCTGTAACAGATGGAAAGATGAATATCTTAAAGAATTACATAAACGCTATAAATGGAAAAACCCCCAGAAATGCTTAGAAGTAAATGATCTCGTTGTTATTCGACACGAGAATTAACCTCCAAACGAGTCGACCCTAAGGCGAGTAATAAAAACGTATCTAGGTTCAGATTCAAGAGTCGTCGATATTCGAACGGCCAAAGGGACTACTACGAGACCCATTACAAAAGTAGTAGTCCTACCCACCCAGTAAATACCCACTTATGTCGCCATGGTAATATACAATTTGACCCACCCTTATTTTTGAGTTGCCATGGCCCCAAACAACAAGCTCGTCAGCAGCGATGCCAACAACAGCGGTGCAAATTCCAAGCGCGCAAATAATAAGCGCCCCAACAACATCGGTGTCAATAAAAAGCGCGCTAACAGCAAGCGCCCCAACAACAAGCGGTGCTACAACATCAGCGACAACGATGCCAGCACAAGCAATGGCAGTCGCACCGAGGGCAACCGCAACAACAACACGAGCTGGCGCAACAAAAAGTCTTCTCGACTTAACTCCGCCTACTCTTGCCATCGTACCGATTCAACTGGATGACATACTCGACCCTCGACCCAAAATGTGGCGTGTGAAATTTGCCGCCAAGATCATCGCCTTTTCACCTGCTTCAGGTTCAGGGAAAAGAACCTAGTGGAGAAGTAGGAGGTCCTGATGAAGTATCATTACAGCATTTAATGTTTGGCCCGATCGCATCTTATTGATCGCTGCACCAGCAAAGAGAAGTGTGCTATAGCCAAAAAAGCACCACACAAGCTTTCATGGACATTCGCGACTCAATCAAGGCGACCGGAACCCAAGCAGTACGGGACTCAAACGACCCGTTGCGAACGCAAGCAGTGCGAGCAACAAACGACCCGCTGCGAACCCTGGCAGTTCCACAACCCATAGACTAATTGCTAACCCAAGCATGTTTTTAAGGCAGACCCTCATACCCACTGCCACTATTAAAGTGTACCATGTCAAAAATGCCCATTTGGTACTGGCGTTGGTGAACCCGACAAGAAATGTCACCATCATCGCTCAGCAGCTCGTCGATCAGCTGAAGCTGAGTACGAGTCGCCTAGATAATTTGAAAATTTGTAAGGTGGTAGTGGGTCCTCGGTTTGACGACCCATTTAGATGCGACATTAACGCACTAGTGACAACCGAGTTGCCTAGGAAGCCGTACGAGAGTGACTTAAAAGAAGCCATTTTAAGTCGATTAACTCACATGTTTATCCGCAAATATTGAATTCGGGAGTTTTTAACTGCAAAAGTGGATACGCAGTGGCTCAGAGCACTGCGTTCGGCTGGACACTCTCTGGTCTATGTAGTCTCTGAGCCTCCAACCCAAGGAGCTGTCCTTAAAAAACTACCCTAGACCGTAAGACCCTAATGATATAAAAAAATAAATTTAAAAAATGAAGTATTGCAGATACTGCAAGGCGGACGGAATGTTTACGTACAAACGTAAACTCGATATGTTTGTACTTCTCCATCCGGCATATCCACACAATCGATTATTTATCGATTACTGCGGCGAACCAATCGACCGTCGGCTCTATCAACGTTCGCCGCAAATAATATCTCTCTCGTTACGTTTATGTTTAAAACACATAGAGCACGACAACGACATGGCTACATTTGTCAAAATTAAAACACATGAAGTCATATGGGTACGAATACTTTGGCTACAACACGACGACATGACAACTTTGCGGCAAATGTCGTTGTTGCCAACATAAACTTATTTCTAATTTGAAAGGCGACAAAACATGTTATTTGTTAATAGTGTTTTTTGGCTGTCTAAATATCTATTATTTCGTGTTGTTTTTGAAGGTAAATATTTAAATTAAATTATTTTAAAAAATTGATTAACTGTTTTTTCTCAATATTTTTTTTTCATTTTTTAAAAATCAACCAACTCTCAGGGGATATTCCTGCAATGCACAGTGTTGATCGTAAGAAAGGATTATAGGTTTAAGGGAGGAGAAAAGATGGAGTAGTGTCGGTGGATGTTTGCTTTAAATTTCCCAATATTAAAGATGTCGGGAAAAACAGACGCAGGGAGATTGTTCCACAAACGTGTCGGGCGACTGAAGAACGAATTATCTCTGTAATGCGTGGTTCTGTTGAGAACCGAGTGGACTACGAAGGAGTGGGCTTGGTTCGATGCCCGAGTAGAACGAAAGATTACACGGCCATGTATTTCCCTCGAACACTTACCATTGTAATACCTATAAAACAGGCTTACACACCCTACGGCCATTCGGTGCTCAAGAGAACCAATAGAGGGTGAAATATTTTCACCCCCTATTAAATATATTGCACGTTGTTGGATTCGATCCAGGAACTTCAAAGAAGATTTTGAAGCCCTTGCCCACACCTTAGGCTGAATATAGGTGGTATAGACTATGCGCAAATTAGCGGAAGTGAAGTATGTCTTACAGCGTTTAAAAAAACTGAGGCACTTGGCCGCTTCTTTCGACTCATCAAATATGTGACCAGAATGTCAAGAGCAGCTGACAGCGCAATATCCACAGAGTCCATATTGAGGGGAGGGAGGGGTAAATCCATTCTTTTGTGAGATAACAGACAAAATTGGGTCTTGCATGCATTAAAAACAACTCTATTATCAAGACCCCACTCGGAGATTGTTTTCAGGTCATTATTGAGTGTGTCATTCATTGAACGCCTTTTACTCTCAATTTCCAAAAAGTTTGGACGCTTGTTGAACGAATATGAATGACAAATGTTACTGTCATCTGCAAAGGAATGAATTGGGTTATGGTTCGATGACAGAAGGTCATTGATAGAAACCGGAAATAGGGACGGGGATAGGACGGAAACCTGCGGGACTCCAGAATTGACGGAATGTTGTTCTGAGAAAACACCATCCATCGCAACTCGTATTGAACGACCCTGGAGAAAACTCGATATCCATCGACTAAAAGAATTACTCTCCCCGAAAAGGTGAATACAATTATTCCACTTTTCGGAGAGGATCTCCATCAAGTCACCGGTGGATCCGGTCCTACGGAAACCATATTGCAGGTCACTAAGTAATTCGTTTCGCTCCAGATAGTTCACAAGGTGGAAGTTAATTACGCTTTCCATTACCTTGGATAGTGCAGAGCATATTGCAATGGGTCGGTAATTAGCAGGGTTCGCAGCCTCGCCTCTTTTCGGAACTGGCTAGACATTGGCAACCTTCCAACAAATGGAAAAAGTCCTGTCGTGTAGGAGATGTTGAAAAGGTTACGCAACAGACAAGCCAGCGTTGATGCACACTTCTTCAACACATGGGCAGATATGCCATCTGGCTCGGAGGCTTTGTTAATATTGAGATTTGCTAAAACCTTTTTAACTGCCCGAGTTCGAAAATGTATCTCCGACATTGCATAAGAAACAAATTGAACGACGGGCAGTGGTTGATTGCTGACTGGGAGCTTTGAATTATTTGCAGATATTTCTGCCAAGCAATAATATTTTGTACCATTAAGGCCGCGGCATTTATGTCTCTATCTGCGAAACACAATTTCCAATTAAAGTTGCGAAAAAATCGTTTAACGCATCCCAGTTTGCTTTTTCGTAAAGCCATACAGTCCTCTTCGGAGCTTTAATCGAAGAGGCGCGTAGACTAGAATACGAAAACGCAGCGGAAACAATACAGTGGTCGGAATTACCAAGAGGTGCAAGGAATTTTACATCATATTTTTCATGATGCGAAGTCAGAAAAAGGTCATTATTTAAAAATGCAGCGGACGGCACTTAAAACTACTTATTTCACGGCACTCGACAAAACTTAAAATTTGATACAACGGACGACAAATTAAAATAAGAGGACGCGACACGTCCGTCTCCCATCATTGCACAGACACAATGAAAAAAAAAGGATCGGTCATGGAAAGAGGTTGCGCAGCGAGTGTATTTAGACAGTAAAAAATAATAACTATTATTTAAGTTATTATTTAAAACAAATGTATTATTTTGTAGAAACGTTGTGCAAAAAGCGTTGGAAGGGGCTGCGTTATTGCTACAAACGGTGCAAAAGAAGCGAAAATGTAGCATCAGGAAGTGCTGTAGCAGCGCAGAAATATAAATGGAAGTTTTATGACATGATGTCATTTTTAGATAGCGTTAAATGTTCTAGACGGTACGTTATTCAAGACCCTCTGAATTACACATTTTTCAAATAATTTCAGTACGATTGGCAGTATTTCCTAAAATGACATGGTCGTTGAAGAGGTTGACCTAACTGAGGAATATGTGTATGAAGATGAAGACACATAGAAGAGCAATTTGACGGACTTGGCTTTATACGATTCGCAAACTCCGCCATGTAAACGTGCCAAAAAGGTATGAATAATTAGTAGTGGGGTAGGAAATTGACGTATAATAAAAGTTCCAGATAAAAACGTTTGTTTGTCGCACTCGCCTGATTTGGTTCCCCTTTAAATATAGAATTTAGATTAAAATAAGGTTATGCAAATTATTGATTCAATAGTTTGTGTTAAGTTAACTTGTTCGTTAACTTGGTCAAAGGATGCGTCAATCGGATTTGAAAGCACTACGCAAATAGCTACGTCAGTGAATTTTTTTAAAAATCTTTCTTGAAAGTAGACACGCATGCGTAACTAAAAGTTTTTGAGTTAATATTTTCCAGCAAGGTGTATTTCAAAATTTCACATGTGACTAGGGAATACAATTTCGATCTTTTGAAAACCTATTACTCCCGGGATTTTCCTAAATAAATACAAGTAATTTACAATAATATTTGTTTTACTTCATACGCAACCATAATTAGACTTTTTCAGGGATACTTGATATTGTCCAAACTAACAATAAAAATTACTAAATTTCTTAGAGTATTCTATTTTTGGAACATTTTTTTTTTTAATCTGATTTCGTCGAAAATCTAAATATATTACAATTCGAATATACTATACTCATTTTGTTGCATAATAATTATAAAACATCGAACTCAAATTAGGTTAAATGATTAGAAAGTAAAAGCGCCGACCTCGGGATCGCGATTTCCCGGATTGTATGTAGGATCAAATCTATTCCGATGAAAGAAAATGGTAATGAAAAGGATAGGAAAGTAGGGCTGCCATAGTTTGTGATCGAACTTGCTGTTTATGAATGGTACATATTTTGCAATGAAAAATATTTTTTTTTATTTTGGATTTAAGTTTTGGAATATAAAACTGCTGTCTAACCATTCTAAACATTAATCGTTGATCTGCGTGTAGAAGCAATGTATGAGTAAATTCTAGAAAAAGCTCTGTTAGCCGAGATGATTCCGGAATAACAATGCGGTGTCTCTCGTCGAATGTCAGGGCAGCGTTTGCTAATCGTCCGTTTTCTCGTAATAATCCGCATCGGTCAATGAACGGGTTAAAAATTAGTAAAGCACTTTTTTTCCAATGGGGTTTGATTTTTTTAAGAGATCATACTCTTGTTTGTAATACTGTTTTTGAGTTTGCATTATAAGATGTATTTTTTGCATTTTTAAGTTCATCTTGATTTAATGTATGTGAATCGTAAAAAAAAGTGTTTTATATTTCTCTAGGCTAAGATGGAGGAATCTATACATATACGCAACCACTCCTAGTGCTTTTGAGTAAGAAGAAAACTTATTAAGCATTTGGAAGATTTCGGTTAAAATATGCAGTATTTCTACTTTTCGTTTTTCAATGGAACAAACTACCCTAGAAATTGTATTTGGCCATTCCTCCGGGGTTTTTAGTAACCAATTAGGGCCGTGCCACCATAGGGAGTTCGAAACTAAATCTTGGTGTTCACATCCCTTAGTTACGAGGTCTGCGGGATTGTCATTGGTTTACAGGTGTCTCCAAGGAGCATTGTCTGCATCTTTACGAATTTGAGAAGTTCGATTTACTACATACGATTTCCAGGTACATGGTGGTTTTTCTAACCATGCGAGCACTATTGAGGAATCAGTCCATAAAAATAGGTCATATTGGTCAGTTTAATTTGTGACAAAACATGTTTTACCATTTTTGCGAGCAGAACGGCTCCACATAGCTCAAGTCGAGGAAACCTGACTGTGCGCAGTGGGGCTACTTTAGCTTTGGCAACCAGCAGGTTCATGTAAATCAAAGTACCGATTTGAGACCGGATATAGCGAGTAGCGCAGTCAGCCTGTTCTGAGGCATCGCAAAATCCATTGACTTGAATATAACTATCTGTGCATACCCATCTGGGAATTTTAATTTGTTCAATAAAGGGAAGATTTTCATTGAATTGGTTGCATTTTATGAGTGATAGGGGCTTAACGCACTCATTTTAATCAACCCCCTCTAACCATATTTGTTGCATTAAAATTTTAGCTTGGACAATAATTGGACTAAGCCAACCGGCAGGGTCAAATAATTTTGCTATTGAGGAAAGAATTTGCCTTTTTGTTGCCGAAGTAGACTGCTTTAAGGTTATAAGTAAACGTATCATGTAAAGCATTCCACTGAATTCCCAAGGTCTTTATTGAGCTCGTCTCTTTAAGAAAATCTGAATCTAGCAGTAGCGTCAACGCACTTATGGGGGACGGACATGTCGTGTCGTCTCTTGTATTTTTAACGTGTTCCGTCCGTCGTTTAGTATAAATGTGTTTCAAAACTGTTTTTAATGTTCCCGCCTAATATTAAAAAATAACAACGAAATAAAACTAAATTAAATTAAAACACAAACTACTAATAACTTACATTAAAAATTAAAAAGGAATATAAACATCCAATAAATAAAACAAACATTACAAATTCTGCAACAACAATAGAACCGGTTTCGCGCTGCCTGCTGATTTGCCGCACTCGCTGTTTTGCAATTGCCGACGAAAAGGGCTGTTCTATGCTCTTTGCTGCAATTGCACAGTTTTGTTGACGTATTCCCTCCCTCCCCCATCCTACTCCACGCTACTAGCTCGCACAGTTGAGGCTGCACTGAGTGCGTAATCTAGCTGTGGTGAAAGCCTAACACTCACCACGGCTTGACTTACGCTCTCATTTGTTTGTTTCAACTGCTGCGCCTTCGTAGTATGTATGTCTGTTTTGAAGTTGCCCAGTAGACAAAATTTCGCAAAAATTTCGCATAGATTTTTGCAACATTCGTGGGCTGAGAACGAATTTCTTCTCTATATATGCGTATGTGTCCGTTAAGAGGCCACAAATAATGGCACTGGGTGAGACCAAGGTTAGTGAGGATGCAGATCCACTGGATTTTCAAATATCTGGGTATCACTTAGTGCTATTATTTTCTTCCCATAGGGGTCTCGCTCTATTTATTCGGAGTGACGTTGTATATCAACTGCAGCAACAATATAGTGTCGGATAGCGAATTTAATACAATTTGGGTTAAATTCAAAATCCAAACACTCATCATGCACTTGTGCTTTCTTTATAGGAGTCCGAATCTAGATAGGGTTTCCACCTGTAATAAGCTGGATGCCTTATCTGATTCGATCTCAAATATATTGGAGCAATTTCCAGGCAGTGAAATTGTTGTTGCCGGCGGTTTTAATGTGCACAACGCCACTTGGTTGAGCCACTCGGGTCTTCCAACATAGGACGGTTGTTATGTTGAGCTGTTTGCAGAGTGCAATCAACTCACTCAATTGGTGAAAGAACCGACGTACCTCCCACGCGGCGGTGGACAAAGGTAAAAAGTCATAGACATTTTTCTGACTTCTCATCATGAAAAATATGATGTAAAAGTCCTTGCACCTCTTGGTAACTCCGACCACTGTACTGTTTCCGTTGAGTTTTCGTATTCTGGTTTATTCGCCTCTTCGATTAAAACCCCGAAGAGGACTGTATGGCTTTACGAAAAAGCAAATTGGGTTGCGTTAAATGATTTTTTTCGCAACTTTAATTGGAAATTGTGTTTCGCAGACAGAGACATAAATGCCGCGGCTTTAATGGTACAAAATATTATTTTATTACGTATGCAATCCTTCATACCTTCTAAAAAAATTAGCATTAAACCCAAGGACCACTCATGGTTTAATGAGACTTGCAGGATTGTAGTCAGGTCAAAAGAGGAAGCCTTTCAAAATTGGCGTTCTAACAAGAATGCTGACACAGAAAGACTTCGCATACAGGCTAGGAATCGCTGTAATGCCGTGATCTCGCGCGAAAAGTTTCTTCACGAACAAAACGCGCGTAAAAAGGTCCTACTTTACCATAAAGATAGTCAAAATTTCTGGTCATTCGTAAAAGGCCAGACCTTCTCTGAGCCAGATGATAAAGCTAATCTCTTGGCAGAATTATTTGCAAATAATTCAACGGAGCGTTGATAGCAATCAACCACTGCCCGTTGTCGATTTTGTTTCTTCTGCAATGCCGGAGATTCATTTTCGAACTCGGGCAGTTAAAAAGGTTTAGCAAACCTCAACATTATCAAAGCCTCTGTACCAGATGGCATATCTGCCCATGTGTTGAAGAAGTGCGCGTCAACGCTGGCTTGTCCGTGGCGTAATCTTTTCAACATCTCCTACACGACAGGAGTTTTTCAATGTGATCTCCTCTGGAATGATCACATATTTAATGTGTCGAAAGAAGCGCCCAAGTACCTACGCACTGTCTACACTACCTTTATACGGCCTAAAAAGGAATTCAATTCGCAACGGTGCAAAAGAAGCGAAAATGTAGCATCAGGAAGTGCTGTAGCAGCGCCGAAATATAAATGGAAGTTTTATGACATGATGTCATTTTTAGATAGCGTTAAATGTTCTAGACGGTACGTTATTCAAGACCCTCTGAATTACACATTTTTCAAATAATTTCAGTACGATTGGCAGTATTTCCTAAAATGACATGGTCGTTGAAGAGGTTGACCTAACTGAGGAATATGTGTATGAAGATGAAGACACATAGAAGAGCAATTTGACGGACTTGGCTTTATACGATTCGCAAACTCCGCCATGTAAACGTGCCAAAAAGGTATGAATAATTAGTAGTTGGGTAGGAAATTGACGTATAATAAAAGTTCCACATAAAAACGTTTGTTTGTCGCACTCGCCTGATTTGGTTCCCCTTTAAATATAGAATTTAGATTAAAATAAGGTTATGCAAATTATTGATTCAATAGTTTGTGTTAAGTTAACTTGTTCGTTAACTTGGTCAAAGGATGCGTCAATCGGATTTGAAAGCACTACGCAAATAGCTACGTCAGTGAATTTTTTTAAAAATCTTTCTTGAAAGTAGACACGCATGCGTAACTAAAAGTTTTTGAGTTAATATTTTCCAGCAAGGTGTATTTCAAAATTTCACATGTGACTAGGGAATACAATTTCGATCTTTTGAAAACCTATTACTCCCGGGATTTTCCTAAATAAATACAAGTAATTTACAATAATATTTGTTTTACTCCATACGCAACCATAATTAGACTTTTTCAGGGATACTTGATATTGTCCAAACTAACAAAAAAAATTACTAAATTTCTTAGAGTATTCTATTTTTGGAACATTTTTTTTTTAATCTGATTTCGTCGAAAATCTAAATATATTACAATTCGAGTATACTATACTCATTTTGTTGCATAATAATTATAAAACATCGAACTCAAATTAGGTTAAATGATTAGAAAGTAAAAGCGCCGACCTCGGGATCGCGATTTCCCGGATTGTATATAGGATCAAATCTATTCCAATGAAAGAAAATGGTAATGAAAAGGATAGGAAAGTAGGGCTGCCATAATTTGTGATCGAACTTGCTGTTTATGAATGGTACATATTTTGCAATGAAAAATATTTTTTTTTATTTTGGATTTAAGTTTTGGAATATAAAACTGCTGTCTAATCATTCTAAACATTAATCGTTGATCTGCGTGTAGAAGTAATGTATGAGTAAATTCTAGAAAAAGCTCTGTTAGCCGAGATGATTCCGGAATAACAATGCGGTGTCTCTCGTCGAATGTCAGGGCAGCGTTTGCTAATCGTCCGTTTTCTCGTAATAATCCGCATCGGTCAATGAACGGGTTAAAAATTAGTAAAGCACTTTTTTCCAATGGGGTTTGATTTTTTTAAGAGATCATACTCTTGTTTGTAATACTGTTTTTGAGTTTGCATTATAAGATGTATTTTTTGCATTTTTAAGTTCATCTTGATTTAATGTATGTGAATCGTAAAAAAAAGTGTTTTATATTTCTCTAGGCTAAGATGGAGGAATCTATACATATACGCAACCACTCCTAGTGCTTTTGAGTAAGAAGAAAACTTATTAAGCATTTGGAAGATTTCGGTTAAAATATGCAGTATTTCTACTTGTCGTTTTTCAATGGAACAAACTACCCTAGAAATTGTATTTGGCCATTCCTCCGGGGTTTTTAGTAACCAATTAGGTCCGTGCCACCATAGGGAGTTCGAAACTAAATCTTGGTGTTTACATCCCTTAGTTACGAGGTCTGCGGGATTGTCATTGGTTGACAGGTGTCTCCAAGGAGCATTGTCTGCATCTTTACGAATTTGAGAAGTTCGATTTACTACATACGATTTCCAGGTACATGGTGGTTTTTCTAACCATGCGAGCACTATTGAGGAATCAGTCCATAAAAATAGGTCATATTGGTCAGTTTAATTTGTGACAAAACATGTTTACGGCTCCACAAAGCTCAAGTCGAGGAAACCTAACTGTGCGCAGTGGGGCTACTTTAGCTTTGGCAACCAGCAGGTTCATGTAAATCAAAGTACCGATTTGAGACCGGATATAGCGAGTAGCGCAGTCAGCCTGTTCTGAGGCATCGCAAAATCCATGGACTTGAATATAACTATCTGTGCATACCCATCTGGGAATTTTAATTTGTTCAATAAAGGGAAGATGTTCATTGAATTGGTTGCATTTTATGAGTGATCAACCCCCTCTAACCATATTTGTTGCATTAAAATTTTAGCTTGGACAATAATTGGACTAAGCCAACCGGCAGGGTCAAATAATTTTGCTATTGAGGAAAGAATTTGCCTTTTTGTTGCCGAAGTAGACTGCTTTAAGGTTATAAGTAAACGTATCATGTAAAGCATTCCACTGAATTCCCAAGGTCTTTATTGAGCTCGTCTCTTTAAGAAAATCTGAATCTAGCAGTAGCGTCAACGCACTTATGGGGGACGGACGTGTCGTGTCGTCTCTTGTATTTTTAACGTGTTCCGTTCGTCGTTTAGTATAAATGTGTTTCAAAACTGTTTTTAATGTTCCCGCCTAATATTAAAAAATAACAACGAAATAAAACTAAATTAAAACACAAACTACTAATAACTTACATAAAAAATTAAAAAGGAATATAAACATCCAATAAATAAAACAAACATTACAAATTCTGCAACAACAATAGAACCGGTTTCGCGCTGCCTGCTGATTTGCCGCACTCGCTGTTTTGCAATTGCCGACGAAAAGGGCTGTTCAATGCTCTTTGCTGCAATTGCACAGTTTTGTTGACGTATTCCCTCCCTCCCCCATCCTACTCCACGCTACTAGCTCGCACAGTTGAGGCTGCACTGAGTGCGTAATCTAGCTGTGGTGAAAGCCTTACACTCACCACGGCTTGACTTACGCTCTCATTTGTTTGTTTCAACTGCTGCGCCTTCGTAGTATGTATGTCTGTTTATAAGTTGCCCAGTAGACAAAATTTCGCATAGATTTTTGCAACATTCATGGGCTGAGAACGAATTTCTTCTCTATATATGCGTATGTGTCCGTTAATAGGCCACAAATAATGGCACTGGGTGAGACCAAGGTTAGTGAGGATGCAGATCCACTGGATTTTCAAATACCTGGGTATCACTTAGTGCTAATATTTTCTTCCCATAGGGGTCTCGCTCTATTTATACAATTTGGGTTAAATTCAAAATCCAAACACTCATCATGCACTTGTGCTTTCTTTATAGGAGTCCGAATCTAGATAGGGTTTCCACCTGTAATAAGCTGGATGCCTTATCTGATTCGATCTCAAATATATTGGAGCAATTTCCAGGCAGTGAAATTGTTGTTGCCGGCGGTTTTAATGTGCACAACGCCACTTGGTTGAGCCACTTGGGTCTTCCAACATAGGACGGTTGTTATGTTGAGCTGTTTGCAGAGTGCAATCAACTCACTCAATTGGTGAAAGAACCGACGTACCTCCCACGCGGCGGTGGACAAAGGTAAAAAGTCATAGACCTTTTTCTGACTTCTCATCATGAAAAATATGATGTAAAAGTCCTTGCACCTCTTGGTAACTCCGACCACTGTACTGTTTCCGTTGAGTTTTCGTATTCTGGTTTATTCGCCACTTCGATTAAAACCCCGAAGAGGACTGTATAGCTTTACGAAAAAGCAAATTGGGTTGCGTTAAATGATTTTTTTCGCAACTTTAATTGGAAATTGTGTTTCGCAGACAGAGACATAAATGCCGCGGATTTAATGGTACAAAATATTATTTTATTACGTATGCAATCCTTCATACCTTCTAAAAAAATTAGCATTAAACCCAAGGACCACTCATGGTTTAATGAGACTTGCAGGATTGTAGTCAGGTCAAAAGAGGAAATTGGCGTTCTAACAAGAATGCTGACACAGAAAGACTTCGCATACAGGCTAGGAATCGCTGTAATGCCGTGATCTCGCGCGAAAAGTTTCTTCACGAACAAAACGCGCGTAAAAAGGTCCTACTCTACCATAAAGATAGTCAAAATTTCTGGTCATTCGTAAGAGGCCAGACCTTCTCTGAGCCAGATGATAAAGCTAATCTCTTGGCAGAATTATTTGCAAATAATTCAACGCTCCCAGTTAGCAATCAACCACTGCCCGTTGTCGATTTTGTGTCTTCTGCAATGCCGGAGATTCATTTTCGAACTCGGGCAGTTAAAAAGGTTTAGCAAACCTCAACATTATCAAAGCCTCTGTACCAGATGGCATATCTGCCCATGTGTTGAAGAAGTGCGCGTCAACGCTGGCTTGTCCGTGGCGTAATCTTTTCAACATCTCCTACACGACAAGAGTTTTTCAATGTGATCTCCTCTGGAATGATCACATATTTAATGTGTCGAAAGAAGCGCCCAAGTGCCTCGGTTTTTTAAAACGGTGTAAAACATATTTCACTCCTGCTGACCTACGCACTGTCTACACTACCTTTATACGGCCTAAAAAGGAATTCAATTCGCACTTTTGGGCACGTTTGTGTAACAATCTCCCTGCGTCCGTTTTTCCCGACATTTTTAATATTGGCAAGTTCAAAACAACATTCACCGATACTACTCCATCTTTTCCAACCCCATTTAACCTATCATCTTACGATCTTACGATCAACACTGTGCATTGCATGAATAGGAGGCATCTCCTGAGCGTTGGTTAATTTGTAAAAAAAGATGGAATGTCATTCAAGTTTCATTTCGTAGAATATGGGCAGCTTGTGGTGCCTCTGATTCTGAATCAAATGCAAGTTGGTGAAATGTTCTGATCGCAAGGTACGGTGCACAATTAATACCAAATGTGACCGTTTTCAAGTAATAGTCGTTTACTATCAAATTTTCATTCGGTCGAAATATAACTCTTTGAAATCATCTATCAGACTTGGGAATCCAAATTTGTCGGTAAATATGGAGGAAGCGCCGCAGGCGACATTTTTTTTTAGAAAATATAACATTTTTATTTTTTAAAACATAAATACAAAAGTGAATTGTCGAATATTCAAAAATGCTATTTGGACTTATTGTTTTATAACGAAGATATACAAAAAATATGTATTTATTCTAAAATCTATGGCACATTATTATAGACAAATTAAAGTGAAATTTAAATTTAAAATCATCTATTTAACAATTATTCTCTACAAAAATTGTCAAAAAAGTCGAATTTATTATTAAAGTTGACTTTAAATTGTGTATGGTTATGCGCCTACAATAATTAAAATAAAGAAATGAAAAATATTTAATTACACTGTTGGGCACAAAATTCTCCTGTTTTCATTCATATCATTTCTATATAATTTTAATGTGCTGTTTAGACAGCTATTATAATAATTTGGTTAAAATAAACTGTTAAATTTTAAAAATTTCGAAAATACGGACAATTTCTGAAATCATCGTAAAACCATATTTATTAAAATATAAATTGTATATTTTAAATCTTTAGTAGTACTAGAGAAAATACCTATTTTGACAATGGCTTTGTATGTGTCCCTTCTACTTTCTACTTAACTGTGAATTAAAATTTTTCTTTTAAATTAAGATAATAAATATATATTTATTAAAATATTTCTATATAATTTTTATTCTGGAGATATTGCAATAGAATATATTGATGACGTGAATGAAATATATGGTCGATGAATTATTGTAAGGTTTTAAATTATGTTATTTAAAAAGAACGATTGAAATATCGATTGATATTAATTCATATTTTAATATAATAGTACAAATAGTACCAACACAGTTCGCACTATTACAGAACAGTAGACACGGTATGTTCACAAACCCTAGTACTTATTAATTGTTATCATATATTTAGAAATTACAGTAAAATACTTCTGTATATAAAATTTTTTAAAATAAAAAGTGAATTATTTTAATACAGTTGAAATTCAACAAAAAATTAATTTATCTCAAAAAACCAAACAGGCACCGCAAAAGAAATATCATTGTCGAAATGAGTAACATCTCTAGTAATTTTAATTAAATATGTTTTCCGGCGATTTCACAAATTCCTTTTTTTTCTTCATTTTTGAACTTTAACAGGTTATTGCAACCAAATCTTAAACAATATTCAAGTTGTCTTACAGCCATAACATTTCTTGACTTGTTCATGGACAATAACTGTTTTAATTTTTATTTAATGGCTGATCAGTAATTTTATAAAAATAGTTTTTTTTATAAAATGCAGTAAAAATGCAAAAATCATAAATTGCATTTTTCTCAAAAACGTTTCGTATAGGGAAAAACTGAAAACTCATTTTGAATCAGCACATTAAAATTATGTAGAAATAATATGAATAAAGACAGGAAGAAACAAAAGTGCTCATTTTGCCGAACAGTTTTATATATCAAAATGACGACGAAATTTAGAAATGAATAGGTAACGCTGAAAGCTTTTTTTAAATTTTCTGGAAGTGGCCCAACAGTTATTTATAATATTTCGTTATATCGAGGAAGCGCCTCAGACAAATTTTTTTTTAAAAAATATTTAAATTCTTTATTATTTTTTAAAACATAAATACAAAAAAGTATAATAGACTCCTGAGTAAATTCCTTTTTGTTTGGGTACCTACAGTTTTCGATTTATCTAGGGTACCACAAATCCGACCGCGCCCTAATTTAGTCTGGGACCCAAACAGAATGGTATAGTTTGAAGAAAAAATATTTCACTTCACCCGGTTATGTAAAGTTCAGCCAATTTGTTTGTTTGGAGATTTTTGGTAGGAGTAACAACTTTTTTCCATATATGCGCCATTCCACACCAAATCGACAAAAAAAAGCAAATTTTGAGATTTTACCTTTTCGATTTCCATGAAATTTGGGCAACTGTTAAAGCTTATTTAGATATACATTGAACAATTTCTTTTTATCTTTATCGATCACTACTTCCAGAGATACAGTGCTTCAACGTTACATAAAATGGGTCAAAAATCACTTTTGTATGGTTCTTCATATTTCAATATCTATCGTTTTAAAGCTAATAGAACAAGATTTAGAGCAATTAAGTTGTAACTTCTAAACTTGAACATGTGGTCCGTGGTCATTATCCTTGCACTTCAAAATTAATGTCTTTAAAAAGAACCCTTTTTAACATTCTGAAAAAAACCGAATATTTTAGTTGATTTAATACAAATGTTCATGCCAAATTTCAGGATAGTATTTTGATGGCATCATATTTTAAAAATAATTTTATAAATTTTTATTAACTTTTTGTTTTGAAAATAAATTATTTTTTTTTAATATAGTTTTGTGATATTGACTTTGGGATATAGATTTTACAGAAACTAGAGACAATTTGATGAAAATGACGCCATTTTAAAAATGCAGTTGATAAAATAATTTTTTTTGCAATACAAAAATATGTAAAAATACCCGTTTTCACACCGTTTTTACGTTTCAGTCCGTATCTGCTTTTATTGGGTTGATTTTTAATTGTAAAAAATACACCAACACATCTAAAACTATAAATTGTCGAACTTTTAGGGAACTTTCAAAAATGCTATTTGGACTTATTGTTTTACAACGAAGATATACAAAAAAATATGTATATTTTCTAAAAACTGTGGCGCTTTAGTATAGAAAATTTAAAGACAAATTTAAATTTAAAATCATCTTTTCGACAATTTATTCAATACAAAAATTAAAAAAAAAAAAAATGATTTAATATTGATACCCCGAGACAAAATTTTTATCATTTTTCAGGAATATTTTCGGCATACTTCTGGCCAACACACAGATAAATGAAATTTTTTTGGATGGTTGTAAAATGTTGTGAAATTTTAATGGCAGATTCACGGCATATTTTGGGATCGGGCTGAAAACAGACAGCTTGTTTTACGCGCATATTCGTAGGCAATTTCAAGTCAACTTTAAAATAAAAGTTACCCGCTATTTTGGACCATTTTAACAAAGATTAAAAGAAAAAAAGATCAACAAGTTTATTTTAAAAGTCGCAAAATTAAAAAAGGTGAACAATAATTTACAGAATATTAGTAATTTACAGAATATAAGTAATCTGAAGATAGTTAGTAATTTTTACATAAAGGCGCAATTTAGAGAGAAAAGCTCCAAAAGGCGTAAACTATTCAAATAACAATCAAAATAAAAAAACAGCGCATAACTTACAGAATTTTATCGTATTTACAAGCGCAAAATTATAAAAGCAAACACAAAATAGAAATGACGCATATTTACAAAAGGCGCAAAAACTATGTAAATTAAGCTAATTTTCCAATTTTGTGTTTTTTTTTTTTGAAAAGTTCGCGTTTTTCTATATATTGCGATCTTTATAAAAGGCGCAAACATTCTGTATTTTAGGCGACTTTTCCATTTTGAGTTTATTTTTTTTGAAAATTTAGTGCCTTCATCTATAATTCCGCTCTTTTAGATAGGCGCAAAATTTCTGTAAATTATGCGCCTTTTCCATTTTGTAATGTTTTAAAAATTTAGCGCCTTCCTCTATATTTTGCACCCTTCTTAGAGGCGCAAAAATTTTGTAAATTAGTCGCATTTGCAATTTTATACTTTTTTGAAAATAGTGCGCTTTTTTCTATAGATGTTCAAAAATTTTGTACATGAGGCGCATTTGCAATATTATTCTTTTTTGAAAATATTGCGCCCTTCTCTATATTTTGCGCCCTTCTCTATATTTTGCAACCTTCTGTAGTGGCGCAAAAATTTTGTAAATTAGGCGCATGTGCAATTTTATGCATTTTTTAAAATTTTGCGCATTTCTCTACATTTTATTTTTGATCGCCCGATGGATCCGCGTTTGCGTTCTACTGGTATTTTTTCCTATTCCCAAAACTTGCGAAGTTGTTCGTTGAGAGATTCTTGTATAATTGGACATACAGCGGTAGAAAATGTAAACCTTCATAGGACCAATGTCCGAACGTGCCCTAATTTAGTCTGGGACCCAAACAGAGGGGATAATTTGAAGAAAAAATAAAATGGGTCAAAAATCACTATTGTATGGTTGTTCATATTTCAATATCTCTCGTTTTAAAGCTAATAGAACAAGATTTAGAGCAATTAAGTTGTAACTTCTAAACTTGAACATGTGGTCCGTGGTCATTATCCTTGCACTTCAAAATTAATGTCTTTAAAAAGAACCCTTTTTAACATTCTAAAAAAAACCGAATATTTTGGTTGATTTAATACAAATGTTCATCCAAATTTCAGGATAGTATTTTGAAGGCATCATATTTTAAAAATAATTTTATAAATTTTTTTTGTATTGAAAAAAAAATATTTTTTTTTGTTAATCTAGTTTTGTGATATTGACTTTGGGATATAGATTTTACAGAAACTAGAGACAATTTGATGAAAACGACTCCATTTTAAAAATGCTGTTGAAAAAATATTTTTTTTGCAATACAAAAATATGTAAAAATACCCGTTTTCACACCGTTTTCACGTTTCAGTCCGTATCTGCTTTTATTGGGTTGATTTTTAATTATAAAAAATACACCAACACATCTAGAACTTTCAAAAATGCTATTTGGAATTATAGTTTTACAACGAAGATATACAAAAAAATATGTATATTTTCTAAAAACTATGGCGCTTTAGTATAGAAAATTGAAAGACAAATTTAAATTTAAAATCATCTTTTCGATAATTTATTCAATACAAAAATTAAAAAAAAAAATTAACTAAAATTTGTGTATGGTTATGCGCCTATAATGTTTAAATTTGATTTAATATTGATACCCCGAGACAAAATTATTATCATTTTTCAGGAATATTTTCGGCATACT
Organism: Dryomyza anilis; assembly: GCA_951804985.1. Classification (NCBI taxonomy): domain Eukaryota; kingdom Metazoa; phylum Arthropoda; class Insecta; order Diptera; family Dryomyzidae; genus Dryomyza; species Dryomyza anilis. The sequence continues at coordinate 36,661,437 of OX638135.1, forward strand.
TCCGGCCAACACACATATAAATGAAATTTTATATGTGTGTTGGTCGCGGCGAGGCGAGGTGGTCGATTTTGACACCCACAAGTTCGACTTTGTGAAGGACTTCGTCTATCTGGGATCCAGCGTAAACAGCAACAACGACGTCAGCCTGGAGATCAAACGGAGAATAACTCTTGCCAACAGGTGCTACTTTGGGCTCAGTAGGCAATTGAGAAGCAGAGCCCTCTCTCGCCGGACAAAAATAACGCTCTACAAGTCACTCATCATGCCCGTCCTACTTTATGGTGCAGAAACATGGACGCTGGCCCCCACCGATGAGAGAGTACTGGGAGCGTTCGAGAGAAAGATTCTCCGTAAAATCTTTGGCCCTATCTGCTTTGCTAACGAGTATCGAATCAGGATGAACCACGAGCTGTATGAGTTATTCGACGACATTGACATAGTCAATAGCATCAAGATCCAGCGGCTTCGCTGGCTAGGTCATGTCGAACGAATGGATGCAAACACTCCAGCCAAGAAGGTGCTTGAATCGAAACTCGAAGGTGGACAGCGTAGAAGAGGGCGTCCAAATCTGCGTTGGAAAGACCAAGTTGAGGACAACCTGGTAACGCTTGGTATTTCTAACTGGCGTCAGCGTGCGCAAAGCAGATCCGACTGGCGCGGCTTCATCTCAGCGGCCAAAACCGACCCACGGTTGTAAGGGCCGTTTAAGTAAGTAAGTAATATTCAAAATTTTGCGCTTTTTAAAAAGAGCGGAAACTATAGAGAAAGGCTATAGAGAATTTGCAAAAAATCATAAAATTGCTACAGAAGGGCGCAAGAATAGAAAAAGGCGCAAAATGTTCAAAAAAGCATAAAATTGCAAATGCGCCTAATTAACAAAATGTTTGCGCCTCTACAGAAGGGCGCAAAATATAGAAAAAGGCGCAAAATGTTCAAAAAAGCATAAAATTGCAAATGCGCCTAATTTACAAAATTTTGGCGCGTCTACAGACGGGCGTAAAATGTAGAAAATGGCGCAACATTTTCAATAAAGCATAAAATTGCAAATGCGCTTTATATTCAGAATTTTTAGGCCTTTTTAAAAGACCGGAAACTACAGAGAAACGCGCTAAATTTGCAAAAAAATAAACACAAAATGAAAAAAGCGCCTAAAATGCAGAATGTTTGCGTCTTTTAAAAAGATCGCAAAATATAGAAAAGGCGCCAAATTTTCAAAAAAAAAAAACAATTCATTTACAGAGTAAATATGCGTCATTTTCATTTTGTGTTTGTTTTGATATTTTTTCGCTTGTAAAGACGATAAAATTCTGTAAGTTATGCGCTGTTTTAATTTTGATTGTTATTTGAATAGTTTACGCCTTTTTGAGCTTTTCTGCATTGCGCCTTTGTGTAAAAATTACTAACCATCTCCAGATTACTAATATTCTGCAAATTACTTTTTTAATTGTTCGCTTTTTTTTAATTTTGCAACTTAAAAAAAACTTTTTGACATTTTAATCTTGGTTAAAATTGTCCAAAATAGCGGGTAACATTTATTTTATAGTTGACTTTAAATTGTCTACGAATATGCGCCATTGTATTTTGACAAAGATTCTGAAGAATACACAATTCGAGTTTTAAATACTTTGAGATCTATATCAAAATGTCCCAAGTCAAAAATTCTAGGCAGGGTCGAGACAGTTTAGAAACATTTTTTCAACATATTTTAAAAAGAGATAGGCGGAGTTTGTATCACAAGCTGTCTGCCCGAACTGCCCGATTCCAAAACATGCCGTGAATCTGTTATTAAAAAACCACAAAATTTTACAAACTGCTATACACTTCCCAAAATATTCCATTTATCTGTGTGTTGGCCGGAAATAATCCGGAAAAATTACATAAAGTTTGTCTCGGGGTATCAATATTAAATCAAATTTAATCATTATGGGCGCATAACCATAGACAATTTTAGACAACTTTAATAATTCGCCTTAAAAAAATTCGACTTTTTTAGAATTTTTGTATAGAATAAATTGTAAAATAGATGATTTTGAATTTAAATTTGACTTTAAATTGTCTATGCTAATGCGCCATAGTTTTTAAAAAATATACATATATTTTGTATATCTTCGTTGTACAACTATAAGTACAAATACCATTTTTGAAAGTTTGATAAAAGTTCGACAATTCGTAGTATTTGATGTGTTGGTGTATTTTCATAATTAACGAGTTGGGAAACTTACCCATGTGACCTGGGTAAGTTCGGTCACATGGGACGGACTTTTATAGTCGGTCGGGCCCGACTATGGAATACCCTACACCTTTGGTGTGAATATTAATGTTGGTAATTTAATTGTACCTTTGAAGTTCTTAATTATGCTGAACATTCTTACACTCAGAATATTATCTACATACCAAATTTCTGATGACGTATATCCAATTAATTTAAAAAATTGATGTAAAAGTGAAAATAAAAAAAAAAATGAAAAATTTGAAAATATATGTACAGATTTAAGGCTAATATTTGATAATTTTGTTTTCACTAATTTGCGAATAAAATGTCTACTATGAAAAAGCGAAAAGTAATAAAAAAATAAAATGTGTAATTTGGATCACATATTTGTAGGTGAATTCTAACAATACGTTATAAATTTTATAAGTATATCTTGAATACTTTTCGAGTTATTGCTTCGGGAGGTGGGCGTGTCCGTTGACCAATTTGGCAAAAAGAATTGAAACGAAATATCATCGCATTCTAAGCAGTATTTCTCAAATTACCGTGTATACGGCAGAGTTGTTAAAGAATGCATTCTTTTGGAAATGCATTCATCTAAAAAATTGAAAAGAATGGGAATTCAAAATGAATGCATTCATTTTTGTCAAAAGAATGGGAATTCAAACGCCTGAATTCCCAATCAGATGGCCTTCAAAATGAATGCATTCATCAAAGAATGCATTCATTTCAGTCTGAATTCTTTTTTGGCAAAAAAGAATTCAAAAAACAATGAATGCATTCATTGTTTTTGTAATTTGTCAGAAAAATAAGGGTTACAATATTAAAGCCGTAAAATCCCGCATTTTCCGGAATTTTTGTTGTTATTGACATTTTAATGAAAATATATCATTGCTATTGGAAATTTATAAGAGTATATTTTCACAAATATGTGAACAATTACAATGAATTGGACAACTTTGTGGCAAACATTTTCGGGAATTATGGGATCGTGGGACTAGAAGCTCATATTTGTCAGCGACACACATCCGGCAAATTCCGTGAAACTCAAATTTCGTATTTTGAAGCAGCGCAACGTCAACAGTGTTGATGTTGCGCATTTTTGTTTAGTAGCGAAGTACTAAAAAGAAAGTACTTAATAATACTAATTATGTATATAATGGCATTTAATAAACAATTTAAATAAACTTATTTATTGTATTTATTAATCTAAAATTGTGCGTACGTATAGTGCTTTGAAAAATTATACAAAATTGTCAAATTAAATTACATGTCAACTGGCTTGTTTTTTTTTAATTTCTTATTGGAAATAATTAACACATTTTAATAATTATTAAGGGTGTGTGCGAGTTCGAAAAAATAGCTGACTAAGCTAAACTTTGTCGGTAATGCAGCGTTTACTTTTCAATTTAGCTAACTTTCGAGCAAACTAAATTGGAAGACATCAAACAGACATATGATAATCGTTTTATTAGGGACTTTACCAATTACCGCTTACTGAATGGCGATCGAATTAAAATCCGTATAATTTAGTTTAATCAGCAATTTAGTCGAACTTTCAATATGAAAAATGTGCGTTTTAAAAATAGTACTTTGTAGTTCAAAAAGGCGAAAAGTACGAACTTACGTTTCTACGTTTTTCTTTTTTTAGTTTTTGGATAACATTTCACATCACCGTGTCTATTTTATTACTTTAAAAAATATAATTATTATTAAAATACAGATATTATTTACATACAAAAAATATTTCTGACATCGGTTTGGATTATTTTTGTATTATTTTACAGATTATGCCCCTTTCAGTATGTCCGGCATTTTTAAAAATGTATTTTTTTTTCTAAATGTGTGTGTGTATTTTATTTGCATACATAGTTTAATTTTAGCATAAGAACTAAACATTTGAAAACAAGGTAAGTATCGAGTACGAGAAAATAGCGATATTTTACATCACTAATTGGTACGCGCAACGACAAGTACAAACTTAACGTTTTCCCAACGTTCTTCGCAACAATTTGATCTTTGCGTTTCCTGGAATTGTCATCAATGTTTTCGGCGCGTGCCAACCGCACGGCCGGACTATTGCTATGCGCTCAAGTACAGCGCGCGAAGTCCACGAACTTAGTTCGTGGAATTGTTGCGACCTAACATTTTTGCAATAATCGTTAATTTACGCAATGTCGATTCAGTCGGAAAAGTATTTTCCTGCAACAAATCACATTCGCCGTTTTTTTGTTGCTAGAAATATCCAAAAATGACACAGTATACTTGGGGAAAAACTGTATTAAAAATGTAATGCCCTTGTGGCGATATGTACATATATTAATTGCGCAAAAACAAAATGTTACTTTATACATAATTAGTAGTTAGTAATAATTTTTAGTACTTCGCTACTAAACAAAAATGCGCAACATCAACACTGTTGACGCTGCGCTGCTTCAAAATACGAAATTTGAGTTTCACGGAATTTGCCGGATGTGTATCGCTGACAAATAAGAGCTTCTAGTCCCACGATCCCATAATTCCCGAAAATGTTTGCCACGAAGTTGTCCAATTCATTGTAATTGTTCACATATTTGTGAAAACGCAGATTTTAATAAAATATACTCTTATAATTTTCCAATAGCAATGATATATTTTCATAAAAATGTCAATAACAACAAAAATTCCGGAAAATGCGGGATTTTACGACTTTAATATTGTAACCCTTATTTTTCTGACAAATTACAAAAACAAATGAATGCCAAAAAATGAATGCATTCATTGTTTTTTGAATTCTTTTTTGCCAAAAAAGAATTCAGACTGAAATGAATGCATTCTTTGATGAATGCATTCATTTTGAAGGCCATCTGATTGGGAATTCAGGCGTTTGAATTCCCATTCTTTTGACAAAAATGAATGCATTCATTTTGAATTCCCATTCATTTGAGTACAAAAGAATTAAAGAATGCATTCTTTAACAACTCTGGTATACGGATAGCAAGACAGACGGACAGACAGACAGACGGACATGGCTAAACGGACTCGGGTGGTGATGCTGATCAAGAATATATGTACTTTTCCATACCGGACACGCCTCCTAAGGGGCTTTACAATATATGCACAAAGTTCATATAACCTGTACCTCATAGTTGTAGGGTATAAAAATCAAATATTCACAAAATATAGTTTTTAAGTATGTCCTATCGGTACTGCGCTAAAAGGTTATGATTGTTTCAAATTGTAATTGAAGAAGTTATTAACAAAAAAAAATCGATATTGAAACAAAATTTATTTGATGACTTTTAGTTCTATAACGACGATTTATAATCCGATTTTTACGTTTTTAGTATTTTTGGATTTAAAAAACTGTTGTAAATTAATTTAATAATTGATGAAGTAACTATTACCTTTTAATTCTTGAATAAATGGTACAAAAAACTGGGTTAAATATCAAACTTAAGTTTGGTACAAATGGTACAATTGGTACAAATGTTATACTTTAAAAAAAAAATCAAATTAAAATATTTTTGGTTTTCGAAATATGCTAACTTGAAAAGTGAAAATAATCATTAAAATACATTGTGTATATCTGAAGTAGTTTTCCAACGAGATGTCGGTATTGATCATCTTTAATATAATACACAAATTGAATTTTGTTTCCAAAGGGTACTGAGATATTATTTTTTCAAATTTATTTTTTTCAAATTTATGTGTAAAAAGTCATTGTAAAAAATGATTGCACTGTAAAACAAAGGGTACCATTAGATAACATTCGATGATCATTTTTAATTTATGGTCATATTTTTATAATAGGACTGTCAAATTTTAAAATATTTTTTAATAATTATATTTGAGAAATATAAATAAAAGTTTGATTAATATTATTAAAGTCAAAAATAATTATGTTTTATAAATACTTTCAAAATTCAAATATAACTTTTATTTTAGATACATATTTATTAAAACCAAAATTAATTATTATTTTTGATATATATATGGAAGAAAAGTCGTTACTCCTAACAAAAAATCTCCAAACAAACAAACAAATTGGCTGAACTTTAGATAACCGGATGAATTGAAATATTTTTTCTTTAAACTATCCCCCATGTTTGGGTCCCAGACTAAATTGGGGCTCGATCGGACTTGTGGTACCCCAGATAAATCGAAACCTTATACACCTACCTATATGAACATGTAGGTACTGAAATGAATGATCTCATGATTAGTATGTTATTATGTTCATGATTCGATAACCACAGTAACCTCAGGACCCTTTTTAGTTTTTACAACTGAGTTCATTTTATACACGAATAATATATAGATACAAGTATGGGTACCCAAACGAAAATAAATTTAATCAGAAGTCTCTTTTACACTTTTGTATTTATGTTTTAAAAAATAAAAAATTTAATATTTTATAAAAAAATGTCGCCTGCGGCGCTTCTTCGATATAACTTCCCAACGAAATATTATAATTAATATTATAATTTGTCTTAGGATATTTTGATATATAACTCAAAATATTTAAAACTTGAGTTGTGTATTCTTCAGAATCTTTTTCAAAATACAATGGCGCATATTCGTAGACAATTTAAAGTCAACTTTAAAATAAAAGTTACCCGCTATTTTGGACCATTTTAACAAAGATTAAAATGTCAAAAAGTTTATTTTAAAAGTCGTAAAATTAAAAAAAAATGAACAATAATTTACAGAATATTAGTAATCGGAAGATAGTTAGTAATTTTTACATAAAGGCGCAATGTAGAGAGAAAAGCTCCAAAAGGCGTAAACTATTCAAATAACAACCAAAAGTAAAAAACAGCGCATAACTTACAGAATTTTATCGTATTTACAAGCGCAAAATTATAAAAACAAACACAAAATAGAAATGACGCATATTTACAAAAGGCACAAAAACGCTGTAAATTAAGTTAATTTTTCAATTTTGTTTTGAAAAGTTCGCGTTTTTCTATATATTGCGATCTTTATAAAAGGCGCAAACATTCTGTATTTTAGGTGACTTTTTCATTTTGTGTTTATTTTTTTTTTTTGAAAATTTAGAGCATTTATCTATAATTCCGCTCTTTTAGATAGGCGCAAAATTTCTGTAAATTATGCGCTTTTTCCATTTTGTAATGTTTTAAAAATTTTCGCCTTCCTCTATATTTTGCACCCTTCTTAGAGGCGCAAAAATGTTGTAAATTAGTCGCATTTGCAATTTTATGCTTTTTTGAAAATTTTGCGACTTTCTCTATATTTTTTGCGCCCTTGTGTAGAGGCGCAAACATTTTGTAAATAAGGCGCATTTGCAATTATATACTTTTTTGAAAATTGTGCGCCCTTCTCTCTATCGATCGCCCGATGGATCCGCGCTTGCGTTTTTTTCCTGTTCCCAAAACTTGCGAAGTTGTTTGTTGAGAGATTCTTGTATAATTGGACTTACAGCGGTAGAAAATATAAACAAGGCATTCACCTTCATAGAACCATTGTCCGACCGTGCCCTAATTTAGTCTGGGACCCAAAAAAACGAATATTTTGGTTGATTTAATACAAATGTTCATGCCAAATTTCAGGATAGTATTTTGAAGGCATCATATTTTAAAAATAATTTTATAAATTTTTTTTGTATTGAAAAAAATATATTTTTTTAAATCTAGTTTTGTGATATTTACTTTGGGATATAGATTTTAAAGAAACTAGAGACAATGAAAAATACCCGTTTTCACACCGTTTTTGCGTTTCATTCCGTATCTGCTTTTATTGGGTTGATTTTTAATTATAAAAAATACACCAACACATCTAAAACTATAAATTGTCGAACTTTAATGGAACTTTCAAAAATGCTATTTGGACTTATAGTTTTACAACGAAGATATACAAAAATTGTATCTTTTCGATAATTTATTCAATACAAAAATTTAAAAAAAAATTGACTTAAATTTGTGTATGGTTATGCGCCTATAATGTTTAAATTTGATTTAATATTGATACCCAGAGACAAAATTTTTGTAATTTTTCAGGAATATTTTGGGATCGGGCTGAAAACAGACAGCTTGTGTTACAAACTCCGCCTTTCTCTTTTTAAAATACGTCGAAAAAATGTTTCTAAACTGCCTCGACCCTGCCAAAAATTTTGTCTTAGGACATTTTGATATATAACTCGGAATATTTAAAACTAGCCAAAAATTTTGTCTTAGGACATTTTGATATATAACTCAAAATATTTAAAACTTGAATTGTGTATTCTTCAGAATCTTTTTCAAAATACAATGGCGCATATTCGTAGACAATTTAAAGTCAACTTTAAAATAAAATACCATTTTAACAAAGATTAAAATGTCAAAAAGTTTATTTTAAAAGTCGCAAAATAAAAAAAAAATGAACAATAATTTACAGAATATTAGTAATCTGAAAATAGTTAGTAATTTTTACATAAAGGCGCAATGTAGAGAGAAAAGCTCCAAAAGGCGTAAACTATTCAAATAACAATCAAAATAAAAAAAAAAAATTTTAAAAATCAATCTTTTATAAAAATCTGAACTAAAAAATTAAAAATAAAATTACTAAAAATATAAAATATATTTATAGTAGGTATGTATATTTATAATGAATACATATTAATATATGAAATAAATTAAATCTTATTCAAATTATAGTATTAAGATATACGTTTATAAGAAATAAATTTTAATATTTACTAAGAGGTTTCCAAATACAAAAATAAAAGCGTGCGGCAAAATTAATGAATATTACAGTCCAACTCTAGCACTAATAAATTTTGCTATTTAATTCATCTTTGCATTAGTTTTCAATATAATTTTGGAGAAGGGGTAGGTCTGTATGGAAGTATCTATGAGTTTTGTAGGCAGTGCTGATATCAAAAGCCCAATGATATTTTTTTGTCATTAGTTATGTTTTTACCTCAGGATAATCTGGTAAAACTTAACTTTTAATTAGTAATATTTATTTGTCTACTTAATTTAATTCATGGAATTTGGCTAAATGATGTAGATTAACCTTATATCGTCGGTGATACCGCAAAACCGTCTATCTACATTTTCGAATACCTCTTACAAAAAGAATTTTACAGAAGAAACAAAACTATTTTCAATCTCAATTTTGCACTTAATTCATACAAATTAAGTATGCCTAATTTCTAATTTATCCGATCAACATATCATTAAAAACCCGATTATAACACAAAATTAGGCATAATTCTCACATGCAGTTAGACGGTTTTGCAGTATCACCGACGATATATCTCCTTGCCATAAAGGGTTGTAATTTCACAGAGGTTTGTGGCACCTGTCAAATAAGCAAAACTTTTAAAATGCTACAACTCTCGACTTATAAAAGTAGTATATAGTTTTGAAAATTGAAGTAAAAGCTCATATTTTACATTATAATCGCCATGTAGAATCTGAGTGTAACTGGACAAAGGGACGTGATATCTCCTATAAGATTTTATTTAATTTATTTCATATATTAAAATGTATTCATTATAAATATACATACCTACTATAAATATATTTTATATTTTTAGTAAATTTATTTTTAATTTTTAGTACAGATTTTTATAAAAGCTTGATTTTTAAAAAGTTTTTTTTTATTAGTTTTTTTATTTTTACTTTTTTAGTCGTTATATGGTCATTAGAATTATTATTTTGCATAGATCGGTTCAGCGGTTACCGAATTATAATTTTTGCCCTTAACACCTTCTGTCGATGTAATTTGAACTACTTTCTAGTCTTTGAAAATGTCCACAACGATTTCCTGTAACAAGCATTGTCAGTAGTATGGATTCGCCGGTTCTGGCCCCACTGGGCTCCATGGAACACATTGTTGTTAGTGTAAATGAATTTTTAACAGAGATGTTGTTATTGTTTTCAATAGGGTTCATTTTTTAACATAGTTGTTGTTAGTGTAATTCAATAGGGATCATTTTTTAACATAGTTGTTGTTGGTATAGTTCAATAGTGATCATTTTTTAACAGAGTTGTTGGTAGTGTAGTTCATTGGAGATCATATTTTAACAGTATAGTTGTTATTGTTTTTTCAATGGGGATCATATTGTAACAGAATATTTGTTATTGTTTTCATGGGAAGTATTTTTAACATAGGTATATTATATGTATACTATATATTTTATAATGGCATGGAGCCAGTGGGATGACTTTTTAACATAATTTGTTAATGTTGATACATACATAATACATAGTTATAATGTATACTTTAGTTATACTTGTTTGTTTTATTTTGCATAATCATCAAGAGAGTTGAGGAGCAAAGGGTTCAATTTGAAACTTTGTTGAGGAACGATGATTGTAATTTAAAACTTCGATATATGAATGAATATTATTATTAGATGCTTATTTTTTTTTTGTGGATAATTTTTTTGTTGTAAACAGGTTAAGACACTTCTGTATTAATGCATTGACATATATTTAATTCAAGGCCAATTTTACTATAAGGGTTATTGTACTGGATTTTATTCTACAAAGTCATGGTCGTTTAATTTGGTTATATGAATGAATGGAGCCATAAGGCTCCATTGGGATCATTTTTTAAATCATTTTCTATACTATAAGTTTAAAAGATTGAGCATGTTTTTATTTACTCTCTTTAAAATTTTAATTGAGTATATTTATACAAATGGAATTCACTTTTAAACTCATTTTAAAGAGAAATCCGTTATATATAAATGGATCGAAATTTGAATTAAATTTTTTCATCGTCTACATTACAATTTTAATGGAACAAAAAAATATTATGGAAGTTAAAAAAGTAAAATAGTTTTTAAAAGAATTTAATAATATTTTATTAGACGATCATAAAAAACAGTTTATTAAGTTTACCCCTTATTGTAAGCATTACCAGTATATGGAAAAATGTGGTTGCTATTATTATGACAAGAAATCTAAAGACATTGACAAACTAATAAAATTATATTATAGAATAAACCATACAAAATAATTGTTTATTACATATTATTAATAAACTGTTTTTTATTATACTATATTCAATGAATTTGTGAAATTTTAAATAATAGAAATAAAAAAAAAAATTTATAAAATATTTACATTAAATTGTTTTATTTATTTTTTATTATAGGAAACTTAAAAATGCTTTTAAAATAATGCACAGCTAAAATATCATTAATATATAAATTATATATATCAAAATAATTAAAAAACTTATTAAAAGAAATATTTTTACTTCTTAAATATATAAATATACAGCAATAAACACCGCATAACATTGAAATTTCACTTTGTAATCGGAAATTGCTTTTAATAAATGTGGATGCATTTCTTTGAATAAAATTTACAAATGGTTTAATAGGAGAACTCCCTGCAGAACAAAAATACTCAGCCGGCCCATTTCGAGGAAAATATATTACAATCCAATGTGATCCTGGTTTAAATGATGAATCCATATTCACAATATAAAATGCTGGCTTTTTTATTCGATTTCTAGGTAGCTGATTTGATGCAAAAACTCCTTTAAAATTCTTTCAAGTTACTAAATTTGTATATAAAATATTTTCTATATTACTTGTATTCATAATGATTGTAATACAGTACGATTTTTATCAATTTCCAAAACACTATAAAACTCACAATATGCTAAACAAGTAATTGCTTCAGAAAGTGCTTCACTGAAACGACCTTCAATTCGTATTGTACCCTGATTTATTAAGTTTCCGCAGTGTGAGTTATTGTTATGATCTGGTGTTAAATCAAATACAAGTAAGAAATATCCGTTATCAAATAATTCTTTAGTTATTTGATGTCCCTTATCAAAGTAATGTATGCCAGTACCTTTAAATAAGGTTTGATATCCCCTTGTACTTATACGTCCATGTTTATAATCAAATTCAATCGGATGTGCTGGTACTTGTACTCCATTTACAACTAAATTAAGTCTTTGTAAATTGAAATGGCGAAAGTTATACGGATTTTCCGAACGATCACCAGTATATGCTTTAATAGTTACCATACCAAATATTAAGAAATTTGGAAGTTGTCCAATTATAACATTATCTAGCAGAAGAGAATGATTGCCACGGTGAATGGTGAATGTCTTGATTTCAACTTTTTTATATGGATAAATAGCATTTCTACTTTGTAAAACATTATGATGTGCCATTAAAATATTACTATTAATGGTAAGATGATTAATGTATAAGTTAGCTTCATGAATTTTAATAGATGACTCTCCAGATTTTGAATCTTCTAGTATATAAAAAGAAGGTTTCTCCATATTATGGGTTACTTTAAGATCCACATTATTAAGAAGATATTTAGATTGATTAAATATATCTGCATGAAGTTTTCCAATCAATTCAACTCGTTCTCCATTTTTAAATGTTTTCTTTCGTCTAGCTAAACCTGGATTTTCATTCTCAACTATTGAATTAATTTTTTTTATATCTAATGACCATCCGCATGATTCAAGATGTGTAGATTTTGCATCATTTCCATAGTTGAATAATGTTTCAATATAAGATCTATAGTGATTATTATCAGATTGCGATACATTTCTATTATTTAAATGAACACTACAGCTCCGAAATAATGAATGAAGTAAATTGTTTATGACTCCTCCACTTTCATTAATTTCTACAATTAATCGTAAATAAACACTACTTAGATAACGATATGTTTCACCATTTCCGAGTGAAAGAAATTCTATTGTAGTAGAGTTGTCAATTGTTGCTATTGGACTATATGATACCTCCTCTGTTTTAATTATGCTAGTTTGTACAGGTGGTGACTCAAAAAGATCTAATTCACTTTTCATACATTCAATAAATCCTGCCATCATAAATAAATTAACAGTTACCAAATAAATCAGTAAACTACCTTCTTCTAGAACGATTAGTTTTCATATGATCTTTTTTCTTTAGTCGTTTGAATTTTATACGTTTTCCATTCCCATCTTGTATATTTCTAATTTTGCTAATAACTTTTTCTTTTAAATTTCGAACAGCCTTTTTACCCTGTTCAGTTAATATAGTTTTTATAGGTTTAGTACCTAACTTTTCCAAAACTGATTTTCCAATTTCGAGTGAATGGTTTTTTAAAGCATTTAATCCAGTTTTCATTAGAGGTTTTAGATGTGTATACAAGGCCGAAAAAAATGAACCAATTCCACGACCATATTGAACAATTATAGGAGAATGGTATATATCTCCTATAAGGAGTGCGTCATTAGAAACTTGTGCACGCTGTAACTTTTTTCATTGGAATTCAAAACAAATTTTTTTAATCAAGTTAGGTTTGAAAAACATGTCGGAATATGTAGTATGTAACTTTTGCAAAATTGGTTTGTTATTCAGCGAAAAAATGGGCGATGAACAAAAAGTGCGTGAGGAAATTATAAAAAATTTCTTAAATAATCCTCACTTTACATATAAAAGGATTGCAAAAATTGTAAAAGCTCACCGGAACACTGTATCAAAAGTACTTCAAAAGTTCAAGGCGGACCTTAGCTATGATAGGAAGCCAGGAACAGGCAAAAATAAAGGTTCTGGTGACCGAAACAAAGCGAAGACCGTGGTTACCGTGCTGAAGAAAAACCCGAATCTCTCAGGACGAAATGTAGCTCTCAAAGTTGGATGCTCTGAGTCTTTTGTACGGAGAGCTGGTCTGAAGACATATAAAGTTCAAAAAGTCCCAGATCGGAAAGCAGCAAAAAATGTTGAGGCAAAAAAAGCGTGCTAAATAGCTTAAAAACAATTTTGTGAAAAAGTACGAATGTTGCATTATGGATGACGAAACATACGTTCTTTCCGACTTTTCTCAGCTTCCTGGCCAAGAATTTTATGTTGCCGATGCTAGAGGAAATGTCCCGGATAAATTTAAGACCCAAAGAAGAGCAAAGTTTCCAAAAAAATTTCTCGTGTGGCAAGCAATTTGTAGTTGTGGCAAACGAAGCAAAATTTTCGTGATCACTGGGACAATTAACACGGAAATATATTTGAAGAAATATACAGAAGAGACTTCTACCATTTTTAAGATAACATGAAGTGTCTACCTTTTTTTGGCCTGATCTTGCTTCGTGTCACTACAGTAAAGCTGTCTTGGATTGGTACCAGAAAAATAATATAGTGTTTGTCCCTAGAGAAGCGAACCCACCGAATTGTCCAGAGCTCCGGCCAATCGAGAGATATTGGGCTCTGGTAAAAAGGGAATTGAAGACCACCAAACGGGTATCTAAGGACGTTGTAAGTTTTCGGCGTCAATGGTGTGCTGCAAGCCAAAAGATCGAGGAAGAGACTGTGAAGGCCCTAATGATAGGAGTTGCAGAAAAAGTTAATAATTTTATCATTGATTAATTATTTTTTTGTATTTTTTTTTTATAATTACTAGGAATAAAATTTACTTTAATAAAATGTTAACTTTTTGAAAATTGACAAAGTGGACTGAGATATTTTTATTTTTCGATGCACACATTTCTAATGACGCACTCCTTATTATCCAAATTTGATCCGGATTGATTAAGATAGTACTCAGAATAAATCTTGTCCATGGTTAACATATAAATGATATCAGTACAACTTATGAAGCTTCTTTTATATTACGAAAATGTAACGTGCAATAAACGGGGGATTCATTCGATATAATATTTATTTTCTTTCCTTCATTATCTCGTATCATTATAGAAATATTATTTATATTTGAGATTCCAATGGATAATATTCAATATTTTTAAAGTGAATATAATTTATTACATTTAAACATGGAAATATTTTTAAACATTTTATTTTTTGATCGCCTACATATCTGGGTTTAATAATGTCTGTGTACACAAACACTAGGTTGTATAGCTCGCAAGATCTTAATTTATAATTTGTATATGAATTAAATTTTGTATAAGAATTCGATATGACATCTAACATTTTAAGTATTGTATTCTCCGATACAAAGTGTCTATTAATACTGCTTTTTACGCCAACCAACTCAGGGTTTTCATTTATAGTATCTTGAATGTCTAATTTTTCAGTTATTCATTTTAAACTTTTATCTTTTTTGTTATCGATATTCAAATCTTCTTTATTTTTTTTATTACAACTGTCTCAGGATTAGAATTGACATTGAGTTGATTTTCTGAAATTTGTGGTATTTTCTTCTCTATTGTGATTGTGATCATATCGAAATCTCAAATTTGTAAAAAATTAATGTACAAAATATATATATATATATATATATATATATATATATATATATATATATATATATATATATATGAAAACACGAAAGTTGCCATATACAGTGGTGGCCACTCTATTAGAAATGATTATATTTTTTAATTTTTAAATTTTAAATATATTTTTGTTGAAGTACGACACTTTATACATATATATAGTAATTTTGATTTTTAGTTTAGACTATGCTCTGAATAACCATAAATCATTTACTTGTTTATCTTTAAATTATAAATGATAAATAATTAAAAAATTGTTAAAAATACAAAAAAATGTCCGAGTTTATATCCAAATATTTTAAAAACGTGTAAGATTATAACCATTCCTTAGTATATTAAAACTAGTATTGGCAATTGCAAGAAAAACTGCGTTTAAGGTTTTCTGGGACCCGTTTTTCAACAGTACTATATTTTTTTATTAAAATAAAAACAGGGTATTTAGATTTAGTCACTGATGCTGATTTTGACCGCATACACGGTTTTTTCATATTACATAATGGTTTGATGAACAGTACTCTCATAAGGACTTAATTTCTTTTCATCCACTATTCATTATGAAATTTTATACTTTGAACGCAATTATTCTTAAATCGCTATAATTCTTATCAAATTTTATTAGTTTTTAAGATATAAACCCTGAACAATTTAAGGTTTTTAGACAATTGGTTGATTATTTATTTAGCATTTATAATCTAACGATAAACAAGAAAATCATTTATGTTTATCCAGAGCATAGTTCAAACTAAAAACCAAAATTAATATAGATGCGTATAAAGTGTCGTACTTCAATAAAAATACATACATTTAAAAATTAACAAATTTAAAAAAAAAATCGTTTTTAATTTTGTTTTACATAATAATTCAAATATTAAAATACATACTTTATTATTTTACATTGCGCTATTACAAAAAATTACTCAATATCAACCCTGTTGACATTGCCTTGTTGTGCTGCGTCAAATTGCGAAATATAAGTTTCCCAGAATTCGCAGTATGTGTGCCCTTGCCAATCCCAGGATCAAATAATTCTCGAAAATGTTTGCCAAAAAGTTGTCTTTTTGAAGGAATTGTTCACATATTTGTGAAAACTCAGATTCTTAGATAATACACATACGCTCGTAATTTTCCAATAGCAGTAATAAATTTACTTTAAAAATTCTATCAACAAAAAAAACCGGAAAGTGCGGGATTTGAGGATTTCAAGATTGTAACCCTTATTTCTCTGACAAAATACAACAAAATAAAAAATAATGTATTCTTTACAAACCAAAAATAATGCATGACTGAACAATTCACTACAGTTTTATACCTACTTATATGTATGTTATGTAATATTCATTACTGAATTCTGTTATCAATTATAGAATTTATTCAGACCTGAAAAATGAAACCTCAATTAAGAATATAATTGAAATAATTATTTAGTTTTAATCAAAACATCAATGGAAGGTCTCAGAAAAATTCAGGAATTTTTATAAAGTATGATGAAATTATGCATAAATTGGCCGACATATGCATGTATGTAAATTTAATTAGAAACATTTTAAAGTTTTCAATTATGGACCCCTGTTCATATTGGCATTTTCTGCTGGGATTGTTTTTTTTTCTCAATTGGCATTTTCTGCTGGGATTGTTTTTTTTCTCAATCAGTCAGCTGCACGATTGACGCAAAAGAAACAGAATATACGAAACAAGCAAAAAACACAAAAAGCAATACCAGTCGTTTGTAGGTACACTGTTAAAATGTGTATACAGATGTTTACAATATCGCTTTTGTTTTATAAATTAAATATAATAAAAAATTATATATAATAATAAATATACTCAGCTTAAGAATAAATTAACAATAAACAAAGGAAAAAAATAATACTTAATTTCAGTGCACAAATGACGAACGCGTAACGTAGAAAAATTAGGCCAAATATGGCTAAAATTTCTCAAAAAATGACTAAATATTATTTTATTTAATGTAAAACACTAGATTAGAAACGTTTATGTTAAGTGCCTTATTTTTAGAATAAGGCACATTTCATAAATGGATTTCAATACTCACAAAAAATTTTAAATTTAAAATTTAACTCCGAACCAGTCTATTTTTCAATATTTGTAAATAATCGATATTACTATTTTCGTTTAACTAAAAATCTATATTTTAATTAAGTATTTAACTAAGTATGAATTTTGTAATTTTGAATATTCGCCACATGCCAAAACATCTAATAAAAAAAAAATAAAATGGGTAAAATAAAAAAGTGGCTAAATTTCCGGCTAATAGTATGTTCAGAATTTAATGGATAAAAAATTTCCAAAATATATATATATATATATATATATATATATATATATATATATATATATATATATAAATATATATATATATATATATATATATATAATTATAATTATTTAAAATCTGAACCCAAACGGTTTCCGTTTTTTCCCGGTTTTGGATCTCGGTTTATTTCCGCTTTTCGTATAACGGTTTCAGTTCTTATTTCTGTTACGGTTTTTATCTCTATAACATTTTTATATTTTATTAAAACCATTAAGTCCGTAAATACCAGTTACTAACCAGTTGGGAAGGTTTGATCACATGGGAAATTTTAAATTTGGTGTTATTATGATAGTTAGGATTATCAAAATTATAGTCGGTCTAAGCCGACTATAAATACCCTACACAGATGTGTTGTTACCATTCAAAGTGGTATAGGTCACCAGGGTAAACAAATTCGGAAAATAACTACAAACTTTCAATCGCAGAAGAATTTCCATTCATTTGATACCCATATTTACAAATGGGTAGGTGTACCGAATTTCAATTTTTTTTTTGTGAACCAGAAGTCTTTTCGCCGGAAAACATTATTATCATGTATTTGAGCATGATATCAATATATATTTGACCAAAAAAGTTTACCTAAGCACGTATACATAAAAATTGAGCTTTATATGTACATTTTATATGAGGTATTTGAACATAAGTGGTCGGATCATAGGTCACAATGGACCGATCTCGCCACATATAGCGTAGGTATATTAGTAATCTAAGTTATAAGTTTCATTTATCTAGCTCTTCAATTTTAAAAGTAGTAGGGATTTCAACAGACAGACGGACAAACAGACGGACAGACAGACGGACAGACAAACGGACAGACGGACGGACAGACATACGGACAGACAGACGGACAGACGGACATCGCCAAATCGACTCAGGAGGTCATGCTGATCAAGAATATATATACTTTTCCATACCGGAGATGCTTCCTTCTGGCTGTTACAAACGGCGTACCAAACTGAATATACCCTTTCACTCTTAGTGTAGGGTATAATAATTAAACACCTAAATTGTAATTACAAGTTCCCTGTTTGTGTGCAACACTTGTCATACACATACAATATAATTTCATTTTTTATGAATGAATCGTTACATTCTCCGCTCTCTTTAACAGGGTTACCTTTTTTCGTTAACGTATATGAAAAAATGTAAAAGGGAGTAGATTTGAAAATCTTGTATAATGTACGTATATATATTATTGATATTAACAGAAAACAAAAACCCATTCCAATTAAACTTACGAATTTTTAAACTATATTATTATATATTATTAAATTATATTCACACTTTTTATTATATATACATATATACTATAATGAATATATTTAATATTATATAATTACAATTAAATGATTAATTGTATTTACAAATATTTTTTTTATTTTTGATATATTTGTGCTGTGCTATTTTCTTGAGTTTTTTATTGTGTTTTGTGTTTACATGTTTTAAACGCCATGTGCCATATTAAGGCCATTCTGTAATGACTCTATAGCCGTTTCCCAATTTACCTCAATATCGCAATTTTAACCTAATTTAACATCACATTACCCCAGAAATTGAAAATTAATTACTTAATATTTATGGAACTATGGTGTTTGTTTGATTTTAAAAACAAACCAATTTCAAATTACATCATACATTTTTTTTGGGTAACACTGATCGCAACTGTAGATCTACTGCGATTGGAGTAGAATATTAACCCTGACATTCAACTGTTTTCTTATGAAACTTTCAAGAGAAGAGTGCTTAAAAAGTGATTATAATTTTCAAAATAAAGTTTTTGACGTCAAATTTCATCAACATCAGCTTCATTGCATTGATTAAATTTTTATTATTATTGTGAAGTGCAAACAGCAACAAGTAGTAAGTAAGTTGTACCATGTTAATTTAAAATTACGTGTTACGAGTGTGAAATCGACAAGGACAAGACAGTGAACTCGAATAAAGAATCCAAAAAGTTTACTATAATTACATGTATCATCTTAAGTTTAATTCGAAGATCTTAAATAATGGTTTTTATTGTATGAGTTTATAAATAAATTAATTTTATTTAATGTACAATTTTTAGCATGGACATTTTTTGTTGTTGTTAGGACATCCATTTTGAGCCATCAAGCATTTTTACTTTAAGAGATATTGAAATATGAACAACCATACAAAAGACATTTTTGTAACTTTGAACCACTGTATCTCTGGAAGTAGTGGTCGAAAAATAAGAAAAAAATGGTTGATGCATATCCCAATAACCTTAATCAGTTGCCCAAATTTCACTGAAATTGAAAAGGTAA